>JABUQX010025878.1:32500-50000 GCA_015478945.1 Trachelipus rathkii
TTGCTTAAGATTTGGAGAGAATAGAGGTTTAAGCGATAGGACGTCAGTTAAAAGGTTGAGAGGGGGGGCGGCGCCTCCAAAGGCTGAATGAGCACATTCATTCGGGAGGTAGGAAAGGTTGAATTGTAAGTAGTTGTGGCTCGGAAGCATATGATTTGAGAACCACAACATGGATACCGTAAGAACCGTACACCATGTTATTATTAAGTTCAGAGAGAGCAGAAATCCCAACTATAAAAAAGATTACAATGCAAGTTATAAATGAGTTGGAGGGAGGTGGAGAAAGAAGAATAGCTGTGAAATAGCATAAATTATAATTAGAGGCATATGTTTAACCTAAGATCCGATTTTAGTAGAAAGTAAGAGAGCAGTAGCGCCACAGATTGAAACAAGAGGAGGAAAACAGTGAGAAACAAGGTTAGAGTTGACATTTTTGGCAAGTCGCAGAAAAAAAGCGTGAAGAATAGAAGCTAGATTAATTAATTATTGCCCATTCTACTGAGAAAAACAGTTTCTATTTCCACAAAGAAAAGTACGATTACAGATGAAAAATAAGTAACATGACTTTTTTTAGTTTGATAACGACGGTAATTACTGGAGGCAGTGTCACTGTATTGCGAAAACAAGCATATCGTACTTTATCAAGGTTTATGAGTTTTATTTGATCTGAGGGAGGATGAAAGTACTTTTTCCAATGTTATATCTTTTTTTGGAATTTTGCCGAGGACGTGATCTTTGAGGTACATATTGATTTGTTTCGTCTAGCTGAATTTCACCTTGTTGCTGATTAAAGTGTTAACTGTTCTTGATGGAAGGATTCATAAATTTTTTCTATTTCTGTGTGCTTGAATGTGTTTTTTGTTATGATAGTGCGCGTTGTTTATATTTGAATTGTGTGATTTGTTAATTGTTTATGCTTTATACGGAGGAGGATTGTTTTATCATCCTTTTTAATCGCTTTTGTGTTGTTTTATTCTAATGTCGAATTATTGGTTTCACCTATATATTTTTTGGGCAATTTACTACAGAAATAGTATTAAATTCCTGAATCAATGTTTTGGTTGTTATTATTAGTAGGTGTAAAGAGATGGGATAGAAGTAAAGAAAAGGTTATGTCGATTCGCTTTCAAGACAATCAGGGATATAGTTATCAATAATATTATTGGGTATGTTAGGTATGGGTAAAATGTTTGTGTACTGAGTATTAGTTAAGGTTAAATGTAAATATTTTTGTTTGGCTTTATGATACGATTTGTTTACGATATTCTGGGGGTAATTTAATTTGTAAAATATATTTTTTAGTGTTTTAATTTTGGTTTGCAGGTATTGGGGGCTACAGAGTTTGAAAGCTCGAAGGAAAAGGTTACTAAGTACTGCTGTTTTTGTGGAAGTGTCGTGAGCCGAAAACCAGTGTATATATGAAGGGTTGGAGTACTTAGTAACCTTTTCCTTCGAGCATGTTGGTATCTGTAGCGCTATATAATGCACTTTCAATTGAATTTGGAGGTGGTTTTTTTACATACACATGGTTTCTTTTTTTTGAGGTACAAGTTGGATGATATGTGTGTGTTGATGGGCTGCATAAAATTTCATGAAATTTGTTCTGGGATGAGATCTATGATGGGACCAACATAATTTAATTCAATACTATACTAATTCATAGATTTCTTGATGCAACCACTGCTGGAAAGTCCCAAAAAATCAGTCAAAAATGAGCTCAAAACTTGTGAAATTTTTAAAAATTCTTTAAAATTTCCAAAAAAATTCAGAAATCGAATTTGAACCAAATTCAGAACACTTTTTTTCCTCATACTAGAGGGGTTAATAGGTTCACCAAATTTTTGGTTTTAAACATTATATATACCGAGATATGGAGTTTGTTTTTTTTTTTACATAAAATCAGTGATTTTTTTTTGTACATAATTATATATATATATCTATTATATATATATATTATATATATATATAATTATATAATATATATATATATTAATATATTATATATATATATATATATATATATATATAATAATATATATACGTATATCTATA
Source organism: Trachelipus rathkii (assembly GCA_015478945.1). NCBI lineage: Eukaryota > Metazoa > Arthropoda > Malacostraca > Isopoda > Trachelipodidae > Trachelipus > Trachelipus rathkii. Next base: position 34,553 of record JABUQX010025878.1, read on the forward strand.
TTTTAATAGAATTAAAACTTTTTAATATAATAAAATTATTAATAGGTAAAAAATTATAATATCGATAAATAATATCATATCAATGATGATCTAATAAGTTGAAAATATATTATTTGGACAGTTATTCTTCATCCCTAAACGAATGAAATGAAGCTTTAGTTTTTCAGTGTTTAGTAGTGTATTTTTTTATTTTATTTTTTATCTGAATTGATAATAAATAAAATGTATGTGAAATCGCTAAAAGAAACTTCAAAGGAAATTATTGAAACATTTTTGTAAATTAAAGTTTATAATTTGGTATAATCTAGATTTGAATCAGTGTATATTTTTCTGAATAATTTTCTAATTTCAAAATAAATTTCTAAGTTCACGAAAGAGTTAAGTTATAGTTTTTTTAAGATCTTTAGTGGCAAGCTTCTGGAATTATGCAAGAAGCTTTAATACTTAAACAATTTCTTAAAACTTAACTTTTCTGAACTTAGAAAATTTTTCATGAAAATATATAGCGTCGGGCGGGGTGACAGGGCCCGCCTCTTTAGAAGGGGTGATCCGGTCCACTCTAAATAAAATAAAATATTAAAAAAAAAAAAAAAATTTTGCCCTTCTGATTTTGAATTAAGATAATTTAAATATTATTATTAAGTTTTTTAAAATAAAAAATTGTTTATATGTAAGACTATAATGTATAATATATTTATAATAAGAAATATTTGTAGCCAGCGTGGTAGGTACTAGCAAGTTTTATTTAGATGCACTCTATTAAATTCTAGAAAGTTTTTTATATTTTTAAAAAATGTTAGACTTAGGGTACAAAATGTCCTTCAATAAAATTTCACTTTTGAAAATGTGAGTTTTTTACTTCGTTATAAATGAAAAATTGTGAATGATTTTAATTATTTTTTCAGTGTAAATAAGTTGAGTATGTTAGCTTTAAACTGCAAAGTAAATTTTTGATCCAAACAGTAATTAGTGGCAAAATCACAGGCCGCTAACTTGGTCCGATTTCACCCCGCCATAATCAATTGATGAAGGGAGAAGCGGACGCACCATTGTTTTTCGTATTTTCGTATTATTATTGACATTTTTATTCATATAATTAATTTAAATATATAAAAGTTCTTACATTAAGTGAATAATTAGAATAAAAAATGTAAATTTATATAAAAAAAAACGAATTCAAAAGTGTTAAAATTTTTGTTAGGGAGACGGGTGATCGGACCACCTTATTTTTTTTAATTCTTATTTTTATCATTATTGACGTTTTATACCAACTACTGTATTTTAATAGATAAATTAATTATTATATTAAGTAATAATTAAAATATAAAAATTGAATTTATACGCAATAAGAGGAATTTAAAACAGCATGGTCCGATTTCACGCCCTCAATGGGTGGTCCGCTTACCTCTCCACGGTCAGGCTGAAGAGCTTTTATTGAAAACTTTTTTTTTATTAGAATAACTATTATTATTTTTTGTGTGCTTTTTTTGTGTATGTGTGGAATTCAAAAAAAAAAAATTCAAAAAGTGCATTAAGGAAAGTCGGGAGACGAAGTTATACCTAAGTGGTCCAAGTCACCCCAGAAAATATGTACTGATTCAAATATAGAATAATACCATAAAATTCTGATACAATAGTTACATAATACTTCTCACATTAGCTACATACTTGGTTGATTAATTTTTTAAGTCTTCCTGCGATTTTAATAAAATCAGGATGCCAGGTTTTTGCTCTACTTATTACCAAAGCCAATATTTGAGTTTTAACAACTTTGAAAAGCTGTAACTTTTTTTTCCTAAAGACGACAGTCCATTTTCATTTTTTTTTAAAATCATTATATTTTTAGACTCTATCCTATGATTTTATAAAAATTGGTGATGCTGGGGTTCTGCTCTACTATTGCCGTTTATAAGTTTTAACACATCAGTTACGTAAATACTAGTCATCAACTACATGATTACCAAACCACTTCAAATTTGTTTAAACATTTGTACATTAAATGCTTATAGTTTCAATGTCATTTATAAAGCGTCAGACTGTCGGACTCACAATTACTCCTTTTTTCTAAAGTAAAGGGCCCTACAACTTATGCACAACACTCTAAACTGGTCTAACATAGCTATTTAATAGAGCTTATTTAAAACTTTATTGCCTCTTGTAAATGACATTAGTAAACGACAATCAAGTAAAAAAATACCAATCATGAGTTTTTATAAATATCAGTAAAACGAATGGTTGATTTAAATCATTTGGATTTTTTCGTGCCAACCTTGAGTACACACTTTATTCAATTGCTGAATAACACGTTTGTGTTATTTATTATTTATTTATTTATTAATTTATTATAAGGCGTGGTAAAAGCCTAACATTTCAGACTTCACATTTAACTTTTGATCAGCATTGGAAAATATCTGTAGATCACATTGATTTTGTATATAAAAAGTAATGAATTATAAATAAGTAATTGAATAATAGTCATAAGAAATAATATGACATATGAAACAAAATAAGAACAAAATATAATAAGGTAAAAATAAAGAAAATAAATATATACATCATATAATAAAGTTCAAACATATTTATGAATACATATTAAATATATAAAGATGAAATAATAATGAAATAAAAGAAAATGAAATAAGCTAAAGTAAAATAAAATAAAAACAAAATTTTGATTAGTCCTTATAAAATAAACCAATAACTTCAACAAAAAAATACAAAGAAAGAGAGCAATAACAAGATAAAAGTAAAAATAATAATTTAAAAATAAAATAAAATAATGATGAATGAGAATAAAGAAACGTGGAATTTAATTCAAGTTTAATAAAAAAAAATATGTAAAAAATACCAAAATACTAAATATATCATGTACACAAATTAGATATAAACATATTTGTGAAGACTTAGTAAATATTTAAAACGAGAAAATAAAAGAAAAGAAAATGAAATAAAACAAAAATAAATAGCAAAATGGTGACAAAATCTTGCGAAATCGTGCATCAAAACTTCAAAAACATTAGTGCCGGAAGGTAACGGAAATCGTCCAATGATTTCTTGGCCATCCAATATTCCAATTGACGAAATAATGTATTGAATTCTGAATTTCTATTAAGATGTTATATAAAGATTATACAGAACTTTACAATTAATGAGATTAAAAAGATTACATGCACTTTTGAGTATGATATATTATAATTCTATAAAAAATTATATAAATTATTAAAAATAATAGAAAAAAAATGGTTATTCTAATTCACAGTCAAATCATTTCTTTGAGGTATCAAAGGACCTTAAATATAAAGACAATAATGAAAAAACCAAATAATTGTAATCATTAATTACAATTGTTAGATAGTCAAAAATAGCCAAGACTATAATATCTTCATTAGGATAATTTCACAACTGCACTGCACTTTTGCAGCTTAATATTTATTTGCCTTAATTAAATAATAGCACTTTCTCAATTTACCAGTGCTCTATCACACCCACCATCTAAGTTCTTTATATCTATTGAATTACATATATTAATTAATTTATTATTATTTATTTATTTACACATTTTTATTACTTACACTTAATAGTATTATTATGTAATATTATATTATTATTATTATTATTATTAATTATTATTATTAATTATAATTTTATATATTATTATTATTATTATTATCATTATTATTTTATTATTATTATTAATTGTATTATTAATTTTTTGGTATAAAAATATTTTTTTTAATATTATTTGCTTTACTTTTATTTATAGACTAGTTTTGTAGTTGCCAAAGTTATTGTCATTTGTTGAAGACATCCTTTTTTCTCTTCTTCCCCACATCTTCCCTAAAATGTATTTAACTTCCTCCATGTTGTGAGATTCAAATAGCCATCTCCCAGCAACCTCATTTAGGTCTTCTGCATGTGGTCTTTGAAGTTCAATGGAGTTAATTCTAAGATCTTCATATTCTGGGCAGATACAAATGAAGTGTATCAGGTCTTCTTCAACTCCACATATGTCACAGTTAATTTCGCCATTTGAGAACCTGTTTCTCCAATTTAGGTTCAAAGTATTGGATCTGGCCCTGAAAAGTATCACTGAGTAGAAGGAGTTGTCGTAATCTGAGCTTTCTTCAATTCCTATTTTCCATCTTCGGTACATTTGTAGAAACTTTCTTTTGCTTCCTATTTCTCTCTTTCCATTGTGTAGTCCCCTAAGCTTTTAACTTTATTCAAAGCAATCTCTTTCTTGTCAAGCCTTATCTATTGCTACTATGTCTATCATAACTTTGTCCATGTATCCAAGTGCAGTCTTCCACCATTTTTTCCCTTCTGCTTTCATTTTTTGAAGTATGTGTTTTAAGACTTCTTTTTTTCCTTCTGATATCGATTTCATATATTTTAGCTTGTTAGTTATTATTCTTCCCTGCATTGATGATGCTCCAATCTCTCCCCTCAGAACTGCAGTGGGGGTGTACCTAGTCCCTCCTAGTATCTTCCTGTAAACTGTGTTTTCAAATGTGTTTGCAACTTATCTAATTCTTGTTTAGTGAAGCACATTATATTGGATCCATATAAAATAGCTGGGAGTGCCACATTTTTCCAGTACGTTTTCCCTATAAGCAGTTTGTTGCAGCTCTTCTCAATGACTGAACTTGTTTGGCTAGCCAAGGTGTGGGCCTTATTTATGAGATGCAGCTTCTGAGTTTTAAACATGTTTTTTTCATTGTTTATATATATAAGCCTAGGTATTTTATTTTGTTCCGCCACTTTGATTCCTTCAATCTCCATTGGTGGTTGTTCCATGTTAAAAATCAATACATTGCTTTCCTCTTTGTTTATTTCTAGACCACATTCCCCACTTATCAGTAGTAATGTCCTAATATTTGCAGCTGCATCGTTTACATTTTCTGCTAAGATCAGGCCATCATCAGCAAAGAATAGTTTTACAAATTTATGGAAACCTATTGTTGAATCCCTTTTATCTTTCGTCGCAGTTCCGTAATTATTTGTTAAGTAAAAGTTTGATAATGTTAGTTAGAATCCTGTGCACCTTTGCTTTATTCCGCTAGTAACTTCTATCTCTCACATTTTCTATTTCATTTCCCAACTAAATGTAGGTTTTGTCATCTGTATATACTTGGGCAATGGCGCTTATTATTTCATGGTGAACCTTGTACTCTTTTAGAGACTCTTATCAAGTGATTCCCTACTTACCTGAGGTCAAAAAGCGCTTTTTGAAATGCTATAGAGACCTACAATAATGGTAAGGTGTCGTCTGTATGAATTCTTCCACGCAGTATTGCAAAATAAAAAGGTTATCCTCAATTCTTGCACCTTCTGTAAATCCTGATTGATTTTTCCTTTTTTCATATCATATTTTAAATGTGTTTCTTGCAATTCAATTTTTAATTATGTCATAGTAATGTTTATAGGAATGTATCAGTTAAGGCGTAGGTCTTAAATCTTTTAACAACAGTTGGATTCCTTCTTTCATTTTCTACATGAACTTGTTATAGAATGAATTTTCCATGATGTCGGTTATGTTCTTTGTCTAGTCATCTATTATTAGACAAATTTGGTGAAACCTGTATACATTGTTCACTTCTGAATTAATAACCTTATATATTATCTGGCTATTAGAACCAATCTGGGCCCTGGTTGCCTTCTTCCCTTTAAGCTTTTGTAAGCCACCTCTGACTTTATCCGGTGTTATGAGTGGTTTGTTCAATGGTGTTATAGGAGTTTTTACTGGTATTGCCATGTCATTATGTTCTCCTTCAATTGTAATCGAGGTATGGTGTACTCACTTTGTATCCTTGTATGGTTTGCCTTCGTTAAGTCCTTTATATTCCCTCTTCGAGTTATCGTCCCATTCTTCTGCAATTCGGTTTTCATGTTTTCAGTATTAATGGTTGTTCCCAAGAATGCCATGTTTAATTCTTTCCTATTTCCTCCTTTGTAATTAGTTTTGTACCCAAATTTCATAATGGAAGTTTAGTCTCCTCATGGTTCTATCTGCTCCCTTAAGTTTCTTTATATTCTCCCATAATTTGTTTGTTTTTATCAGATTTTATTTCATCTGTTAGTTTTTTTTCTCATATGTTGTTAATTTCTTGGTGTTTATAAGTTGTGCAGCTTTTGTTTTTAGTTACTTATACTGGGACTTCCGAGCATTTTTGGGGCCATGATTTTTCTGCCTCGTTTCTCCTTTGCGAATCAATGTCTCCTTCCTGTTTTTATCGCCTTTCAAATTTCTTCTGTCATCCAGGTCTTCTATCTTTTTTCGTTTTTTTCCTGCTTTCTTTCTATATGTTTTTTTAATAAAGGTATATCATCGGCTGCCTGTTTAATGATTTTGTTCATCTCTTTCCAATTGTATCTTTCCTCTTAGAGCTTTTCATTTTATTTTCTTATTTTGTAGTTTTTTGTAGCTTGTTCTGTAGAGAGCCATAGTTCGATATTTGACTTATCCCTTTTTTATAGTTAGGCCTTCTTACTTTGTTTCTTAGATATATTTGTATTAAAATTATGGTCTGATAGATCAAATACTTCTTGGTTTTCATCTATTTTTCATTGAATAAAAATGTTTATTCATATCATTATTAGCCAGAGCAAAATCTATGACACTTCTCATGTCACTCCTCTGCCATGTGTAGAGCCCATCACACTCTTCAGTTGTATTTAAGAGTTTCAACTCAAACTTATCTATCCACTCTAAAACCATTTCCCCCTGTTTATCAAGTTGTTGTCTTCCCAACCATGGTAAGTGCCCATTGAAATCCCCGAGGATCATGAAACTTCTTTTTACTCTCATATCTTATCAGTCTTTCGCACTCTTTTCTTATTTTGATATTTCTTCTTACGTCTTCTGGTTTGCTTCCTGTTGCAAAATATACTAATACAAATATATATTCTGTATCATGCACTTTAACCTTGAAGTAAAGGATATCATTATGCTTTCCATCAAGTTTTTCTATCTACTTCTATATGCTTATTTCTCTTATGTATTACCATTAACCCTCCCCTTTTTTTATTCCTCTTCCTTTGCTATTACTAAAATTTTGTCAATGGTCCATCTCAGTATGAGTTGTCCTTCCTCGTGAGATGTGTTCTACTACTAAAAGTACTATAGTTCATTTTCTTTAGTTTATCTAACAACTCTAATCTTCAGTTTAATGTTTGTTTTTGTTCGTTGATTTGTATATATTAATCATATTTAACGTTAGCCTGTTGTACATTGCCGTATCTGTTTGTCCGGTCCCGGTATCATTGCCTTTTCCTTTTTTAAAAATTAAATTTACATTCTTGGCATATTTTTTCCGCTGTTTACGTATGCATTGTCCTTGTTCTCCATTTTGCTTTCTTTCGTGTATCTCATTCCTCAGCTGCTTTGCTTCCTCTCTTTCTTTTTTAGTTTAGTCCGGGTTTATATAGATATTCTTGAAATGTGTACTATTTCTTATATGTTTTGCTCTTTTAAGGACATCCCATTTTTGATCAGCAGTTTTCATTTCTATAAGTATGGGTCGTGGTCTGGAATTACGGTTTCCCAACCTTTTTACCCTTACTATCTCGAACTCTGTTACTCCCACTTCTTTAAAGATTTCAGAGCTACAGGTTTTGTCCTTTTGTTCAGCCTCCTCTAAGAGTTTGGGGTCTGCTCAATTTATTACTCTTCTAGATTATAAATTCAACTAAGTTATTTTTCCTCTCACGCTGTTGTCTTCAATTTTCTAAAAGTTCTTCCCTTTACGAGTTCCTTATATGTTTCCGGTCTTCTAGTGAATTTTCCCTTCTTTTCATTTCCCTCATTAATTCATCTATTTGGGTTTGTTGCTGCTGAAGTTGTTGTTGTTGTTGGTATATGGTGTTCTGCATTTTTTCCATTCGTTCAACAGATGAGGCTACCCGTTCAACAGATGAGGCTACCATAATCTTCAACTCTGCGAAGTCCGACACAGTGATGGTATTCTCTTTATATATGAACAGAGATATGAACAGAAGATATATGAACAGAGTACCATCGGGAAGAAAATATGCCAAGTTGCCAGAAATCAAAAAAGAAGTCCAAATTCAGAGCGAATTTCCACAGATGAATTTAGTCCCGAAGAAGTGATACGATCATGGTACACGAAAGCTCGACTTACTTAAATCAAATAAGTGTTTGAATTTAGTTTTGTTTTTCTAAAATGTTTGTTAAAATAAATAAATAAATAAATCGTAGAATTTTCATATATTGAATTACCCTCAAGGGATAATACCTATCAATATGATAATATATATATATATATTATATATATATATATATATTTACTATATAGTAGTTATATATATATATATATAATAATATAATATAACTACTAATATATATATATATAGTATATATAATAATATATATAGTATTTATATATTATATATATAATATAATATATATTATATAGGCTATACTTTATATTAGAAAGCCCTTGGAGTGTTGAAAATGAACACGGTTAGAAAAATCTTACCACTTTAATTGCATATAAAGATATTTAAACGAACATTATAAATATATACATAGATAACGAGCTTTCACCTTCGCCTCCGCGAGGTCTCTTTCAGGTTATGGAAAATTCTACTTATTATGAAGGTTCGCAGGATGGAAGATCAATTTAGTTGGTTTTTATTTTCTTCGTTGTGGTTGTTAAAAAAAAAGTTTGACTAATTTAGGTATTCATTGGAAGAGTAAAATCATTCCTAAACCTACAAGGATATTTTCTGTTTTGTTTTTTCGATATTATATCATTACAGAAAGACTCCAACGATCTTTTAGATGGCCTGTAAATGTGTACTAATATTTCGGTCCACGAGAAATTGACAATTGTTTATTGTTGATGAAATGGATTACAAGTGAGCTGGTGTGGGTTAGGAGATTGAAGTTTGTATTGTCTTTATTCAGATCATCTGTATGTTTGAGATCTTCTTTTCCAATCTATTGATTTTCCGATGTAGGTGAGGTTGCATGTGTCTGCACTGGAATGTGATATCATACTGCTTAGGGAGTGGCTTTTCCTTGCGTTTGGGAGGTTTTACAATATGTGTTTTCGTAGGGTAATCATTGTTGAATGAACTAAATGATATATTTTTTGGTAATATTTTTTTTAATTGAATGTATAGGTATATTTATTCGCAGTGGGCAAAAAAGAAAGATTTTCCGTTTTTATTTTTCAGTTGGTGTTATAGTACCTATTTTTTTTGCTTTTTTAAGTGCTTTAGAAATGAAACTATTTGGATAATGTAGAGATTTAAAAATGCTAAAAATATATTTAATTTCTTCGGAAAGAAATGATGGGGAACATAGCCTGAGAGCATGGAGGAATAAACTTGACAAAATGGCTAATTTTGTATTGGGACGATGGTTTGATGCCCAATGTATATAATTGGGAGCTGATGTGAGTTTTCTGTATATTGTATATTGGAGATGATTGCTATTGTTCCATATGACTAGTGTATTGAGAAACGGGATGGATGAATTTGAAGGTACGTCAACTGTAAACTCTAGGGAGGGATGGATGGAGTTGATATGATTAAGGACATCTGTAGGGTTGATATGATGAGGTAAGGATACAAAAACATCGTCTACATATCTTACCTATATGCTATTGTTGAGGAGGGGATGAGGAAGTATGTGATAAAATTCTATCAACTCCATGAAAATGTTGCTGAGTTGAAAATGTTGCTCTATGGGTGATAAAGGGAGAACCCATACTCAGCCCAGAGGTCTGTTTATAAATGTTGCCGTTAAAATGGAAGAAGTTATGTTGTAGGGATAAATTGATGAGTTGTTTCAATAAATTGAAGGGATAAGACAAGTTAATTTGGAATTCGTTTAAATAACGTTCTAATAAGTCTAATGTAAAGGAAACAGGGACCGAGGTGAACAATGAGATGTCGTCAAAACTTAGAAATCTATGTGTGTAGGGATTCTGTTGTCTGGTTCTATGTATGAAATCTTCAGAGTTTTTTAAATGAGCTGACGAAATATTGCTTATGAGATTTTTTAGTTGTTGTGAAATCCAAGTAGACAATTTGTATGTAAGGCTATTTATGTTTGAAATGATGGGTCTTAAGGGAATATTTGCTTTATGTAATTTTGGTATTCCATAAAATTCAGAAGGGGAGTTCATATAAGCTTTTAAGTAGATATAATCTGTTTATGTTTTTTCAGAATAGTAGATTAGTGAGTGCCATTAAAGGTTGGTTTTTGTGAGCTTGACGGATCTTTGTTTAACGGCGGTGGTACTATATTATTGTCATCAAGAATATGGTAACACTTTTCAATATATGTGGTTTTATCTAAAATTGCTATCTGATTATCCTTGTCTGATCTCGTGATAACTATCTGATGGTTCTTTTTTAATTTATTAAGAGCATTATAAAAAATTTAAGGGTAAGAGTTAAACTTTAGTGACTCAGATATATTAAATAACAAAAATACCTTTTAGTAAATCCTTATTACATGGTAATTCACCGATGTGACTATTCCAATTGTTGAACTGCTCCAGGAAGTTTAGCCAAGGGTCCGGGTTATCCATAGAGAAGGATAAACCGTAACCGAGCAAAATTTTTTCATATTTATCGAGTAGATACTGTGAATGATTAACTATTTTTTCTGGATTTGACATTTTACACCACATGCTATTATCAAAAATATAAGTAAATTTATTATCTAGCAGATGTTTTTTCGAGTCTATTTTTCTATTCATCGATCTATGCGCAGTATCAATCAAATCAGTAAATCTATACAAATCATTCGGGAAATCAACAAGCCAATGTGTATGAAACCTTTTGAAGCATTGATGCGTTTTTCTAAAAGTAGATTTAATTTCCTGCTTTATCGATTTCATTTTTTCTATAAGTATATATCTATATATATCGGGAAACGGAGTTTGATTTACACTATTGAGAGAACTTGGTATCAACGTACGGGGAATAATTAAATTATTTAGACAGTTTCTGATGAAATTCAGTTGAACTTTTTTGATGTTATATTTGTATTTATTTATTTATTTATTTATTCATTTATTTATTTTTATTTTTTTTATTTATTTATTTTGTCTTATTTTTTATTTATTTCTTATTGATTTATTTATTTATTATTTATTTATTTATTTATTAATTTATTTATTTGTATTTTTTTCCTATTTATTTATTTATTTTAATTTTTTCCTATTTATTTATTTTTTTATTTATTTATTTTTTTTATTTATTTATTTATTCATTTATTTATTTATTATTTTTTTTTTATTCATTTATTTATTTATTTTTATTTTTTTTATTTATTTATTTTGTCTTAATTTTTTATTTATTTATTTTTATTGATTTATTTATTTTTATTTTTTTCCTATTTTATTTTTATTTTTTATTTATTTATTTATTTATTTATTTATTTATTTATTTATTTATTTGGTAATTGTTACTCAGAGGGTTGTCACCCCCGATTTTTATGAAAATCACAGGATATACTCTAAAAAAATAATAGATGATATGAATATGTGAAAACGAAAGATTTGGTCCGCTCTCTTTAGGTTAAAAAAAGTTACAGCCCTCTCAAAGTTGTTAAAAATCCCATAGACTTTTCAATATTCATCGATCCAGGTTAGGTCTTATTTCAGGCAATCTAAGTTAGGTTATGATAAGTTTTGTTAGGTATACACAGAGAAAATCTATGTAGAATTAACAAATCTCTATTCATAACCTGAACTAGGATGGCCCTAAAACAGAGCTTGAGACCTCACTAATTTTTATTGTAAGAAAGTCTATGGGAAAATTATTAAACTTTCAGAGCTGTAATTCTTTTTTTCCTTAAAAGAGACCTGCGATTTCGTTTTCACTAGTTCTTCATTATTTATGTTTTTTAGAGTATATCCCTGGATTTTCAAAAAAAAAATTTTTTGGTTTTTTTTTTTATTAACAAAATCCTATGGGTTTTAACATTTACAACTTTGAGAGGCTGTAACTTTTTTTCCTAAGGAGTGCGACGATTTTCGTTTTCACTATTCTTTACTATTATTTTTTTAGAGTATGTCTTATGATTTTTATAAAAATCGGGGGTGACAACCCTCTGGGTAACAATTACCATTTATTTATTTGTCCTACATAAGTATATAACAGTGTGTTTGTCCTTTAAATAGTTGTTCATTATAAAATATGATCTGTGGCGTAATTTTTCTTGTGCCGAAATTTTCTTTCGCGAATTTCTGGGAATATCTGTCTTAAAATTATACACATATTGCACTCGGGCTTCGGGAAACGCAGCTTAAATTTTCGTCAATTGTGTAATCTCTATGGGCCCCAACGAACGGGTTTGTTTCAAGTTTTTGATAGCAATATTGCAAATTATAATCTAGCCAACTCTGAGGCTCATAGCAGTTATATTTTGTGTATTATTAGTATATTAAATTAATTTAAAATTAATGGTGTATTTTAAACTTGGAAAAGTGTAGGATGGTAGGAAAGCCACCATGGTCTGATCGAGACTAGCCTACTGGCGTTTTGTCCTAAGTTTAGTTAATCCTAGTGTATTTAATTCAAAATTTGGGAAGAAAGTAAGGGATGCAATGCACCATTGCCTAACCATTTCCTTTCAGTGTTTTCCTCAAAAAATTCAAACTCAAACTTAGGTCCTTATAATCAGTGTAAAATTCTCGGCTCAATGATTTTTTTTTTTTTTGGTCTTCTAGACCTTTTACAAATTCACATCAAATAATTTGGCCTGGTGGTAGGCCATCTTTTATTTTTTCCTCAAAAAAATTCAATTTCAAAGTTAGGCCTTGTAGGACCTAGATCAATTTCCAACTTCCAAAATATTAAATTATTTCTTGAGTCTGTCTAGACCCCTTTTCAAGCATTCAAATCAAATAAAAAAAATTTGGCCTGGTGGTAGGCAAGTGCTTTCAATTTTCATCTTCTCTTTAAGGTTTCATGTTGTCCTTGGTTCATTCTAGGCCAAAGGGGTTTTCAGCAAAAAAATGTCTGACCCAGAGATACAAGCTCTTCTTGATAAAGTTTATAAAAAATCTAAGCATATAGTTCAAGCCATTTCATCCCTTAAGGCACAGGTATATATTTATCTTAGTCTACATCACTAATGTGAGCCTACAAAATAATAATAAAGATTAAAGATGCAGTTTATGTAAAAGATTCTTGTGGAGGAAGTAGAGTCCCTTGTTAAAAGATATTAAACAAAAGGATATTCAAATATTATAAAATATTTAATGATAACGAAGTTGACTCCTCATTCCTGAGTTTCCATAATGATGAATGTGTAGTCAAGATTCAGATAACAATGCTCCAGATTAAGTCAAAATTCAGTGAATTAAAAATCTTAAAAGGGGATCAAAAGCAACCCCTCAAAAAAATACTTGCTCTCATTTGAGTGAATCTGTTCTTAGAGCTATAGATTGTGATTTAAGGGCAATGAAACTGATAAGTTTGCTTATAAAACCTTCATTTCAGAATTTAGGAGTTTTTAGATTTACAGAAAAATTTAAATGAATCCATTAAACTTCATTGCTTAAAAAATAAATTCTAGGGATATGCATACTCTCTGATTCAGAATCTTTCTATTAGTGACAATTATAATAAGACTTGAAGAAAGAGAATTTTTAGACAGAAAATTTCTCATTGATGAAATCATTAAAAAAATAATTTCTTTAAAACCTGCATTTGACCCAATTGTATAATGTGACAAGGGTTTACTTAAATATCTGAACATCAATATATGAACTTGAGAGTTATAACCTCAAATATCTTGAGGAACCTACAGGGTTAGTATTACTTAGCCATATAGTTTTATCAAATTTACCTAATGTGGTAGTAAAGGAGATTACTCGCAAGTTGAATACCAATTATCTTGATTTAAATCAAATTTTTGATATCTATAATAAAGTTATCAAAAATATTGTTAAAACTTCAAATCATAATAAAGGTCAAAATTTCAAAAAAGTCCCTCCCCATAATACTTATTCAAAATTTAATAGAAAATTAAGTGCTTCTAATTATCAATTTAAAAATAATGAAAATCAAAGGATAAATGAGTCCTTAAAATCTAATAATAGGCCTGACTCCAATTACTGCTTGGCAGAACTTTTAAATAACTCCCGATATTATGTAGTTAGTGGAAATGAAACTTCTCATAGTATTGATCCCTCCACTTCTAAAATCAAAACTTATTCAAAATCATGTAAATTTTGTTCATCTTAAAGTCCTGTGATGACCAATTACAATGTTTATCAAACATATGATTTAAGAATTAAAAGGTGTAATGAAATGTTCAAGTACTAAACATGCTGCAGATCAGTGTCCTGGACTTGAGGAGCAACTTTCTTTCAGTTGCCAAGTTTGTAATAAAAGAAGTCATATTACTGCTCTTTGTAAGCAAAGGAAAATCCCCATTCTCACAAATGTACATCTTAGTTGTAGCCAAAGTACGGTATTATAATTTATATTTGTTGCCATCAATTACTATAAAGGTCAGTAGAGGTAAAGTTTCGACATCAGTTCAATGCCTAGTCGACTGTGGCTCACAAAGGTCCTATCTTTCTAAAAGAGTGCTTGACAAACTCAATATATATATATCTGTAGAGAATCATCAAAGCACTCAATACGATATAGAAACCTATTTAGGTGTTACCACCCGCAGTTTGAAAGAGACTGTTCTTGATGTATATATGGACCAGTTTTGTTTCACCCTTCCTCTCTTGATTGATGATGGATGCTTTCAAACTTAGTTTATGAGATTAATTCGTAGGTCAAGCTCTAATATAATTTAAGAAATAAATCTACAAATTGGCTGATTCTGGTTACAAAGAGTCTAATAACTCATTTTTTAATTTGGATGCCTTAATAGGCATTGATTTAATAAAGTCTAAATGAGTCCTTAAAATCTAATGATTTTAGAACTGAATAAATGCATGAGTGGATCTGCTTTTAAGGGCAGTCTCTACTTGTCGAACCCTAACTTTTTTAAGAGTAAAAACAAAAAATTTCACTTTTTTTATTATTATTCTAATTAATAGAAAAATCTCTCCTCTACATCACAGTGTGATTTTTATTTGGAAATTCAGAATGATTTTTTAGATAGAGGGTTTTTATTAGAGAGGTGTCAAGCTAAAAAAATTTATTTTAAAGGTTCAAAATTATAATTCAATTTTCAAGGACGAAAAATGTTTTTCTTTTTTTTTCATTTTATAGAAATGTAATTTTTTTCTTTTTATAAACTCCGGTGGGATGTTCAGATTATTGGTGCTCCTTTTTATTATTAAATGTCATTTCCCAAAAAATAGAAGCTGAAATAGATATATATATATATAATATATATATAATATAATAACACATCAGGAATAAAAATACTTATATAAAAATAGAGCATATGTAAACATAATGAATAATTTTGATAACACGGAAATATATATAT
>JABUQX010025878.1:55000-57989 GCA_015478945.1 Trachelipus rathkii
CTTACCCATTTTCATTTTACTGTTTATTTAAAAAAAAAAAAATGAGTTTTATAAAAATTTATACCTGTTTCAAGTAAATACACTTTTATGAATTATTTTTGGTAAAAATTAAACTTTATTATCTTCCCAATTTTAAATGGATAATACTTTTCCAAGGTTGAAAAATTTAGGTTATAGAGTCAAAATCCTTCACGTTTTTCAATTGAAGTTTTGTAAACAAAAAATTATTCCGCCAAAAAAATTGCTTCTACTGGAATCATTTGTATTGATGTTAAGTAATATAATATAATGGTCTAATATCCAATTGTTTTTATTGTCATTTTTAAGGGAATGAGTTAAAAATTTAATAGAAAAAAAAAAAAAAAAAAAAAAAAACAAAATTTGGGTGGTTTCAAAAAATCCCAAGGGTGGAAAATTATTTTTTTAAACGTTAAGAACTTTTTATATTAATATTTATAGACTTTTGCATTATATACTCGTATATTAAATTCCTTGTTCTTTTCCTGTTTCCAATCAATTTATAGGTATAATATTTAATATTTTAAACATATCTTGAGGAAGATAAATGGCCTTTCTTGTAAAATGTAGGTGTTTTTGTACCCGCCATAAACTTTATCCCCCTAAATCAAAGACTATAGTCGTAGATTAAGCTAAGATTTGCACGCAGTGGGTTTGGCTTAGATAACCAAAGCAACCAAAAATCATTAAAATTCTGAGATGTAATGGTTTAAATAAAATTTTTTTTCTTTTGTGGTTCATGGAAGATCCCTATAATATATTTATATATATATATATATATAATATATATAATGTAATATATGATATATAACTTTTTTTTATATATATATATATGTATATAAAAAACCGTGTATATATATTATATATATATATAGTATATATAATATTATATATTATTATAATATATATATTATATATATATATATATATATATATTATATATATATATTTATATATATATATATATTATATACGGTATAATATATATATTATAGATATATATATTATATATTATATAATATAATATATATATATATATAATTATTATATTATATATATATATTATATTAATATTATATATTAGTATATATTTATATATATAATAATTATTAATATATACTGATGAATTGTTGTTGAATGTACTAAACGCAAATGATGAAGTTTCAAAAGAAAGATGCTGGAATTATAATAAGGAGGAAAGAAAGAATACTAAAAGGTGCATACATAGGAGAAAACAAGAGGTACCATGAACATTTGGAAGGAGGATGAATGAGGATCTAAAGAAATAGGAATCTCTTCTGGAATGAAAGCGCGAATGTTAAGAAATTGAGAATAAGGGGAACTCTGCTTAGAATATGAATAGGGATGGTGCTTTTGTTAATGATGAAATGAATGGATGTGGGGGAGTTGGAATAAACACTTTTCAAAATCTGCACAATATTAAACAGTAATAATTGAGGTGATGGTGAATGTGTGTGTTTTTGATGGTGCAAGAAGGAATAAGGTATTTTGGGGATGAGAGGGTTATTAGTAAGGAGGAGGTAATGGGGTAGGAGTAGAAAGTTGAAGATATTGGTAATTACTGCGGGTATAGAGTGAAATTACTATGGAAATTGATCAAAGAGCGGAGGCGGAGATGGTGATCTGATTGGATTTGAAGGTTGTGGTAATAAAGCGTTTTTATGGAGGGTTATTCCAAAGGGATTGGAGGAACGGTACTAGTACCTATAGATTAAGGTAAGGGAGAAAGAAATGTAAATTATAGGGGAATAATAGTTTATTTTGATGTTGTATTAAGAAGACGTATATATGTCTGGTATTTTTGGACGAAAAAGTGCGATCGAGTCGACTGAAGGAACTGAGATTTGTGAAGAACAAATGTGCCGTTTAGGAAGTGGGTAAGAGGATGTGTGGATCAATCTTTACTTAATCAAAATGATTGAGAAAATGAGGGAGAAGAATAAAATAGTTTAGGGTTTTATTGGATACAAACAGGGTCGTAATGATTAAATAGAGTAATAAGGGAAGCTTTATAGCCAGGTATTAGGATATATGGTGTTTGGTGTAGGCTTTGGAATGGAATCAGAAAGTATTATGAGATAGTGAAAGCGTGTGTAGAATAAATGTGTCCAATGGTTGATTGGTTTTTTAGGATTAAATAAGCGGAGGAGACACAGGGGTTGTGTTATGTCTCTTGGTTATTCAAAATTTTGTGTATATGGATGGGTATGACAAAGAATTCGGGACGTGGGATGGCGAGGAAATGGTGTTCGAGAATGATTGGAGAATGGAGAGAGGTGTCCTACCTATATGGCGATTGATGAAATTGGTTCTGTGTGGACGAAAATCTGCAATAGAAGTTTTGGAGAGGATTGGTAGAGAGATTTGGCAGGGTAATGTAAAGAGGGTATTGAATAAGTAAACGTATTAGTCATTTGTTTAATCAGTATTTTAAGTTGAGGACAGTCCTCAGTTAAGTATGTAGATGGTGAGCAGCTGGACAAGTGTCTGAGTTAAATATTTAGGCGGTTGTTGGAATATGGAAGAAACCGGATGATTGCAGAGTGTTAGGATAAGTTTTGAAATGAACAAGGAAGGTTGCTGTGAATTAAATCGTTGGTGAAGTAAAAGGACTTAAGTCTGAGTGCGCTAGAGTCTTAACATGAGGGTATGTGTTACCCTGTGCTTTATATGCATGGTAAGTGAGACTAGTTCTTGGAAAGAGAAGTATATGATCGTAAAGTCATGTTTCAGATGGACAATCTTTAGGCATGCTAGGTGTGATGAAAGATTGAGATAAAATAGAATGAACTTATTTAGAAGAGTATGTGTGGTGTGAAAAAGGGTAAAATGAAGAGAATAAATGAAAAGTATGTTGAGAGGTTTGGTCATGTGGAGGATGAATGATAGTTCCGGTTGGTTAAGCGATTATAGTGGAGAGTGTGTGGGCACAACCGACACGCTGGGAGAC
>JABUQX010025879.1:0-12500 GCA_015478945.1 Trachelipus rathkii
TATGTACTTAAACAGTATTTGTTGCATATTATGATATTCACTATAATCAAATACTGTGAGCAAATATAAGATCAATTTTGTATAGTATTGTAGCAAAAGGAATATGTGGATCTAAGAAGAAAGTAAGAAGTTTAACTATAGTGAAAATGTGATGTGAATGAATAGGTGTTAAAGCAGGTTTAAAAGGTAAAAAGAAGCGTTGGTAGAATGTTTAAATAAGCATTGATAAAGACTCAAAGAAATGAGAGCTTGGATATTAAGTAATATATATATATTAGGATAGAATAAAGAATACTTAACAGTAGTGTTATACTGCCGGTAGTTATTATAGTATAATATTATACTAGAGTAACAACAACGAGTGAGTGATAATACTGAACTACTGTTTGGTAAAAGTAGTAATGAAATATATGAAGAGATACAATAGGGAATATAAGGAAGCTACTCTGGATGAGAAGCTGCAGTGAAATAAGTTAAGATGTAATGAGAATATTGTAGTGGTGAGAGTATCTGCTTTAGACAATAATGAAGAGGAGATTATATAGTAATGTCATTGAAGTAATCTATAAGTTAGAAATTGTGTTGATAAGGTGGATTGTGAACGAACACTTCGAAATCTAGCTAACAATATTTAACAATATAAGAAGATGAGTAGTAACTAGGAGATAGCGAAATAGATTGTGATATGAATGAATTATGTGATGTAATTAAAGCTGAGTTAGTAAGTGAATGGTATAGATCAAGGTATTAGGATGAGAAGCGGTAATAAGTTATACCTATATCTTATATAAGGGTAAGTGAGAGAAAAGTAAACTTGATTATGAAAATAAGGAAATGTAATGATAGTTGTAGGTAATATTAGATAGATAAATATGTCTAGTATTTATGTGGTAGTCTACGAAAGTAGATGTGTTCTGTATGACTGTGTAATAGACTGAGTATTGTGAAGAACATATAGTGCGCTTTAGGAGAGCGTAGTAAGACTGGTTAAAGAATACTCAAATATCATTACATATTGAAGCAAAATGATGAATAAATTAGGGGAACAAATATACAATATGTATTTTATTTTTCTAAATTAAATAGAAACAGGCGTATGATAGTTAATAGGGAAGGTTTATTGGTGCAGGTTCAGTGATATTATGGTGTGGTTAGGCTGCTGAATGGGAATCTAAAAGTACGTATGATCGAAGTGAAGAGCGTTGTGTTAAAAAATAATGGTGTCAATGGTGAGTGTTTAGGATTAATAGCGGAGTAAGGCAGGGTTGTTATGTCTCCTTGGTTATTCAATTTGTAACTGGATGGGTGTAATGAAATAAAATCCCGGGTGGGAATGCAGGTAGATTGTGTTTAGAGATGTGGAGATGGAGATGATGAGGGGTGCCCTACCTATTAACTCGGATGATTGGTTTTGTGTGGTAATCTGAAGAGAGTTTGAGAGATTGATAGAGAGAGAGATTTGGCAGTTGTGTAAAAGGAGGGGCTTGAGAAATGTAATAACGGTGATAAGTAGTTAAGGTCTAGGTGTTCGTTGTGGTGATGTGAGGTACATGTCAGACATCTCCTCAGTGAGTTTGAGCTTAGATGGTGATCAGCGGAAACAAATAATTTAGGGTATACTGTTTGATTGAAAGGGAAAGGACATGCAGAGTGCAGTTAGGAAAGTTGTGAAATGGGCAGAAGAGTGCTGGCATTAATCGTTGGTGAATTAAAGGACTAGTCTTGATAGTGCTAGGTTACATGAGGTATGTTGTACCTGTTATGTTAGTATAGACTAGTCTGGAATAAAGAAGAAACGTCTAAAAG
The DNA here is from genome assembly GCA_015478945.1 of Trachelipus rathkii. NCBI lineage: Eukaryota > Metazoa > Arthropoda > Malacostraca > Isopoda > Trachelipodidae > Trachelipus > Trachelipus rathkii. Next base: position 1,807 of record JABUQX010025879.1, read on the forward strand.
TTCAATGTTTCAGATGACATCTAGGTGGTGTGCTACGTGTGAAAATGAATAAATATGAGGAATGACGTATAAGAGGGGTGTGGTGGAAGTAAAGGGGTAAATGAGAGAATAAATGAAATGTTGACGAGATAGTTTGTCATATGGAAAGGATGAATATTATCGGTTGTTAAGCGGATGTATAGTGAATGAGTGTGTTGGATACCGACCGCTGGAGACAGAGAAAAAGGGAGAGTATAAGATCCAATGTTTGAAGATATATATTGTATTTTTATATGGCGAAGAAGACACAGGTGTATAAACTCAGGAGAATGCGGGGGATTGGTGAGGGAATGTTGTGGCCCACCTGGCCAGGGATAAAACCATTTTTTTTTTTTATTTTATTACATTGACGTCTAAACATAGGTGTAGGTATCGCTGTCCATGAAGCTTAGGGGAGTTGGATTTTCGCACTGGGGGCGATGAGTTACCACAATAATGTACTAGACGTAATTGCTGGCTTTCCTACTTCGACGTTAGTGTTCTTTCTACCTGCTTTCTTTCGATGCCCGTCGCGCTACGCTTACTTCCATTCTTGAAAATTATTATTGAAGATAAAGAAAAATAAAAATATATATATATAATATATATATAGTATATAATTATTATATATATAATATATCAATATATAAATATTTATATAGATATATACATAATATATATATATATATTATATATAAAGATATAATATAATATATATAAGTATAGTAATTAAGTAATATATATGGGGCAGCGTACTCCTGTGCAGTGGATAAGACAGTTACTATATCAGTCCGAACTACAGAGCTGAAGTACACGTTACAGGGGGAAGTAGACGCGAACACGCCCTATTTAAGATAGGTGTTGTTTCGTGGAACTAACCACGCCACCCAGCGCCGAATTATCACTTTTTAAAATCGCAGCAGCACGTAGCTTCCTTCTAGAGAATGAGTACAAAATAACAGCAAATTACAACATTACATTAAAATACAAGCAAATGAATGCTAATTAAATAATTAATACCCAATAATAAAAGGTGGAGTTCAGTATAAGGGCAAGCCTCTTAATGACATTTTAGTAAGCAAAGTTAGGCGAAATACCTAGAATGCTCGTTGGTAGGAGCTAAACTGAGTCTAGAGAATTAGGTGCGCATACGAAAACTTGCATTAGATTGATAGGCGTATCAAAAGAAATGCCTAAATCTGAAGAAACAAAGTGGAAGTTCATGCATGCCAGAGAAATCCGCAGTAAGCTAAAATAGCAGTTTGAGTGAGGCAAACTGGTTGAATCGTAGTGCAGAGTGAACAGCCCAAAAATGTTAAATTAGAAATCTTTACCCACTTATCTTAAGAAATAGAGGTCGCATTTATATCGTATACTAATCTGAGACACAAGCGGACGTAAACTACATAAACAGTTTGAGTGAGGCTAAACTGGTCAAGTAGTGCAGAGTGACAGTCCAAAAATAGTGAATTAAAACTTTTACAATATCTTGCGAAATTTTAGTAAATATGAGTCGCAACCAAATAGATCGTATTACTATATCTAACCCTAGGTGACTAAACGTACAGTAGACAATTGGAGGTGAGGCTAACTGGTGATAGTTAGTGCAGAGTGAACAGCCAAAAAGATTTAGAATTAGAAACTTTACACATATCTTAGCAAAATATAGTAAATAGAGGCGGGGCATAGATCGTATTTACTATATTACACCCTAGACGGACGTAAATCGTTCATAGAAGTTCTGAGTAAGGCGAAGCTGGGATAAGGTAGCGCAGAGTGAGAAACAGCACCAAAATCTCCTCTCTCTCTCTCTCTCTCTCTCTCTCTCAGTCTCTTTCGTTCGTTCATCTCTCTCTTCTCTCTCTCTCCTCTCTCCCTCTCTGCTCTCTCCTCTCGTCTCTCTCCTCTCTCGTGCTCTTCTTCTCTCTGGTCTCTCCCTCGCTCGTCTCTCTCTGTCTCTCCCTGTCTTTCTCTCTCTCTTCTCTCCCTCTCTCGTTCTCTCTCCTCCTCTCTCTCTAATCCTCTCGCCGTCAAGCTGAGACGTTACAAATAACCTTGGGCAATTTTTGTAGTTCGGAAATGTGCTGTGTGAGACTCATGAACCAGAATAGGTAAATGCGCTTTTATGCAAATGTATATCGGGGAGGATCCTTTTCCTGCCTGTGTACCATATACATAAAACAGCCTCTCTCAAACTAATAATCATTTGTACTATCTACGATCCCATAAGCTTCATATTCCTGTAGGAATGTACTTCCTGTGGATATGAGTTCTCCCCCCATGTGAATAGTAATAACTAGGCAATGCTGCTTTATGCAAATGTATACCCAGGGAGGATCCTTTCCCTGCCTGTGTATGCATATACATATAAAACAGCCTCTCTCAAACTAATAATCATTTGTACTACTACTCCACATAAGCTTCATGTTCTGTAGGAATCTTCCTGCAGAATATGATTCATATGTGGAATAGTAATAACTAGGGTTTACCCTGTTCTAATGTCTTTGGTTTTGTGTTTTTTTGTAGGACAGGGGTTCCAACCTCACTCGTAAAATAGATAGTAGGAAAATAGTGAAAAATTAAATTAAAGAACATTAACTTCTCATCAACCTTAAAGAACGGTCCTAAGCCCGCCACGTCTTCAGATAGTGAAACCGAAGAGTGAATGATTAGATCCCAAGGCGGGAATCAGAAACACCCACAACAAAGGCCAGGACAAAGACTATTACAAACGAACACCAATCATCTTTTGTAACCGTTTGTAGTTTGTTTTTTTTTTTTAACGGGTAGATTATACCTTACACTCATTTGTGTTTGGTGCCTCTTTCTATCTGTACTTCACAGCTTTTTCTGCGAGCCCAGCTGCAGTCCCAGCAAGAGCCAGTTTTTCGTCGGCAGAGTACAAACTATACGCTGGTTTAGGAGCCCCCTACCTTGGTACGGTGTCTGTATTCATACGGATTACATATAATATTTGCTCTACATTCGGTATTTTTTTTTTTATTTTTTTATTGTTCTTATCAAATTTATTATTATTTCACATTATTATTATTATTATGTATTATGATTATTATTTATTATTATTATTATTATTGATTATTATTTATTATTATTATTATTTATTCATTATGTATGTTTTTATTATTCATTATTTCTATTTGTTTTATTATTTTGATGTGATATTATATTATTATTATTTGTATTAATATTATATTTTATCTGGTCTCTGCCGTGTTGTGGTTAACCAGATCGCTAACAAGGTATCGTCACAGACTGTGTGCTGTGGATGACCGCTCAGTACACTCACTCAATATAAAAAAAAATAATAGTAAAATAAAAAAAAAAAAAATAAGAAGATAAAAACTTTATATTATAAATTATATTATATAAAATTATCAGTATTTTTGGCAATTATATTCGCAGACAGCCTCATTTTTAACTTCCTGTTCTTAGCTCCTAAGGGTTGTAATATTCTTTGATTTTTGGTCCAGCCCGCCCGGGTCCGCTTATTAGTGCTCCGCTTCGCTCCACATCTTATTTTTTTTTTTTTTCTTTCCTTCACTCTACCAACTTCTACACCTTTCATCATTTCTACTCCCTCGCGAGCATTCCATTTGCAACCTTTCTTCGTAAACAATCCCGAGCTTTGGTTTGACCTGGCTGAGTCAGCGCTCCTGACCATCGAAGACGAGAAGGAGAGATATTCGAGAGTTGTGAATGCTCTACCAGAATCTTGCCTCCTCAAAATCAGGGATGGCCTGGCAACAACTAGAAACTCTACAACCCCTTACAACACGCTCAAAACCCTTATTATCGACCGCTTGGCTCCCACCAGAGAGGAACAATTGGAAACTCTGCTTGGAGGCATCTCACTGGGCGACCAGAAACCCTCGGAATTGATGGTAGGGATGCTGGGTTTGTTGGGCGGCACTCCTTCTACACGGGAAGAGAAAATAATTCGCACCCTCTTCCTCCAGAAGATGCCTGCTCAACATCACAGCGTACTGCAATCAATAAACCCGACGTTGTCCCTCACTGAGTTTGCCGCTACAGCAGACAGAATTTTGCGCCCTCCGGTGGAGCCTTTGGTCCACACCTCTTACGCCGTTTCCTCTCTTTCTCCTACCTCTTCAACTCTCACACCTCCTCAACCATCTACACCTCACGCCCAACACATTCCCCAGTACTCTACCCACAACTCCGCCACCCTTCCTCCCCCTCTTGTTCCTCAACCGCCTCCTGCCGCCTATCCAGCTCAACCTCCTTATTCTCACCCACACCAACCTTCCTACTCTCACGCTTTCGCAGTACAACCTCCTCCTTCGGCAGCTCTGGATACCCGGGTTTCGGTTCTCGAAACTGGCATGGCCGATATTAAAACGGCCCTTCTCTCCCTTACAGCGGCAATTAATAATAACATTTTTCGCTCTCGTGATCCCACTTCCTTCTCACCTTGTCGTCCTTCTCGCCGTCCTCGTTCACACGCTTCCTGCTTCTTCCTCACGCGTCCAGCGCCTATTAATTTTTTTATGTGTACCTCATGGGTGACTGTATTTGCACCAATACTTTTTTCGCATGGATGCCAAGAAATGCGATCCTTGCTGCCCTCTCTATCAGGGAGAAATCCAGCAGCCAACTCCCGTCGTAGGGGACGGAGATGCTGGTAGGCTTTTTCTCTTCCGCCTCCTACTACCAGTGATGTTCTTGCGTATTCTAACATATCAGTCCACTAAACTTGCCTTCTGATCGATTTTCCGGCGCTAGCCCTTTCGATTTTACCAAACACACAACCCTTCTTCATAGACTCGGCTACTCCTCTTTCAGCGTCAACTCTTACGCTGCCAGAGGCTCTTCCATTCGGTATATGGAGAGCTTATGTTCGTTGGATCTGTTCTCCGCGCCGAGTTCCCGTGGGTTTTTCTTCGTCGCTGAAGTGACACATGCCCATTCCGGGCGCTGACTTTTTGTCCCTATTTCAATCTATGTGAGACCCTTCGTAATAGAGCGTCTAGTTGACGGTATACGCTCGTTTTACTCTCAGCGGTTGCCCGTAGGTTATTCAGAGCTAAGGGGCATTTCCGCTATCGCCCCGCCTTCTTCGGTAAGTGTCTGCCCTTCCTTCTATTCCTGCAGGAGGACATCTTCCTTCTTTATTGCATATCCTTGCTTCTTCAGACACCCCTCTAAGCATTCTGTGGAAACATCCCTAATAAGAGACCACTGGCCCCAACCCACCTTTGCTCGAGCTCGCCCGCCTCCTCCTGAAAAACTACAAGAGCCGCCGAAGGCCGAGTTTGATCACATCGTTGCAACTTGCATTGTGCGCGCCTGCCAAGAGTTGTTGGTGCCTTCTCCGCTACAAGCCATGTCCCTAAGGGCGACCCGGCGAATTGAGACCCTGTGGTGATTTTAGGCTTTTGAATTCTGGCCACAACACCGGATTAGGTACCGTCTGTACCGCATATACAAAGTTTCACTTCCCACCTATCTGGCAACACCATTTTTTTTTCTTTGGACTTAATTCGAGCCTACCATCAGATACCCGTGGCTCCGGAGGACGTCCCCAAGACAGCTGTAATCACCCCCTTTGGCCTCTTTGAGTACACGAGAATGCCATTCGGTTTGAAAAATGCAGCCCAGTCCTTCCAGAGGTTCATTGATTCTATCCTCCGTGGCCTTCCTTTTGCTTGGGCATATTTAGATGATCTTTTAGTCGCTTCCTCCTCTCCCGAAGAACATATGGAGCACCTACGTGCCGTTTTTGGTAGGTTGGATGATGCGGGAATTCGTCTCAATCCTGCCAAGTGCGTATTCGGCGCGTCTTCTCTTACATTCCTTGGTCACACAGTCTCGGCTGAGGGTATTTGCCCTCTTGTAGACCGTGTCGCCGCTATCCGCGCCTTTCCTCTTCCTCAAAATCAAAAGCAACTTCGTCAATATCTGGGAATGATCAACTTTTACCACAGATTTCTGAAATCAGCGGCAGCCCTCCTAGGCCCGCTTACCGCACTCATTCGTCCTAAGCAGCGAGGCAGCACCACTAAAGTCGACTGGTCTCCGGCAGCAGAGTCTGCTTTTGAGGCTTCCAAAGAAGCCCTCGCCTCCGCCACTCTTTTAGTTCATCCCCACGATACCGCACCAGCGAGAGTGCAGGTAGATGCCTCCGATTTCGCTGTTGGTGCGGTGCTTCAGCAGTTCCAAAAGGGTGAATGGTGCCCACTTGCCTTCTTTTCACGCAAGCTGCAACCCGCCGAAACAAGGTATAGTGCTTTTGGACGGGAATTGCTTGCTATGTACCTTGCTGTTCGCCATTTTCGGTACTTTCTGGAAGGACGGGAGTTCCACATCCTGACCGACCACAAAGCGATCACTTTCGCAATGGCTTCACGGCATGAACGTCACTCCCCCCGTGAGGCTCGTCATCTTGAATTCGTTTCCCAGTTTACGACAGACATACGTCACATCTCCGGAGTGGATAATTTCACCGCGGATGCTCTTTCTCGGATTGAAATTAACGCTCTTTCCCCCATTCCTGACATTGATTATGCAGCCATGGCCACGTGCCAGGAGCAAGACAATATCGATCTTCAGCAGGACTCTTCTCTACAGCTGCAGTGGCTCAATCTTCCGGGCATAGAGAAGAGACTCTTGTGTGACACTTCAACAGGCCACCCTCGCCCTTTCGTTCCAAATTCTCTGCGAAAGGTAGTCTTCTGCAATCTCCACTCGCTTTCACACCCTGGCGTCGAGGCTTCACGCAAACTGGTAACGGCTCGTTTTGTGTGGCCTAAAGTTAACGCCGACGTAGCGAACTGGGTCCGCGCCTGTATGGCTTGTCAGCGCTCTAAAGTGCAAAGACATACTAAAGCTCCCTTAGGCACCTTCTTGCCTCCTGGTCAACGGTTTGAGAGAGTCCACATCGACATTGTTGGACCTCTCCCACCTTCTCATGGCAAGCGATATATCCTCACCTGTATTGATCGGTTCACTCGTTGGACGGAAGCTATCCCACTCTCTGTTGCTACAGCTGAATCTATTGCTAAAGCTTTCTTGTCCCATTGGATCTCTCGGTTTGGCATCCCTCTCTCGGTCACAACGGATCAAGGTCGCGTTTTTCCGAAATTCCTTCCTTATGGAACAGGATTATGATGCGCTTGCTTGGTTCTGAAGAAGATCCGATACAACAAGTTCCACCCATTCTCGAACGGATTTGTGAATAGGTTTCAAACCGAGCTAAAGGCTTTCTCTTCATTGGCATCACCCACAAACCAGACGATTGGACGGAAGCCTCCTTTGGTTATGCTGGTATTACGCACTGCGTTATAGGGAAGACCTTCAATGTGTCAGCTCCGAACTCGTTTATTGCGCTCTACTCTCCGTCTGCCGGGCGAGTTCTTTTCTCAATCTTTCCATCCTGCTACTGCTGATCCCAACCTATATCCTCACCCGTTTGAAGACGTCTGTGCCCCTCTCCTGGACCTACTCCGACCGCCAGCAAAATGGTGGCACTCTCATTCCGAAAGGATTCTCTCTTCATTTGTCCGCCATGTTTTTTGGTGAGGCATGACTCCCATCCGTTCTCGACAGAAGCCCTCCACACCGCAAAGTACGAAATCGGCCCCTTCCCGGTGTTACTATCGAAGGAGAAGTTCTTCGAAAGTAGACAGGCTCCTACTCGGACCTGACGGTTATATCGATCCGAGTCGTCTCAAACCTTGCTTATTTTTGGAGGCGAATCCTCCTGACTGTCAAGATTCGGACTTGTTTCCAAAACCAATTCTGATTCCTTTGGATGCATCATCTTCTTATTCCTGTACCAGATTCTCCACCTCCTTCATCTCCTCCAGACTCTTCTCCTCCTTCATCTCCCTCTGACTCATCATCTCCACCACTACCTTCCATCTTGACCCAGATCCTCTTCTTTTTCCTCCTCCTGCTCTCCCTCTACCGTCCCTCCCATCCAAGCACCTCCTGCTAGGCTTGCCACAAGTCGTACTGCAGATGTTCCACTTCCCTCTCGTATTCCTCGCCCTCTCGTCACACCCTGCACCTCCAACACCAAGCTCTCGTTCTCCCCTTCGTCCGTGGTTTGACCCGCCGCCTGCGTCTAGGAAACGTATCGAGGCAGAGGCCGTCATTTGCGTCCGGCCATCCGCTTACCGGATTAGACGCGCCGGGCCTCAGCTCTGCAGGGGGTACTGTGGAGAGGGTACTTTCTGTGGAAGTGGAAAGAACATCTATACAGAGCCGAACTTACAGGAGCTGAACACAAGTTCAGCAGAGTAGAGCGAAACGAAGCCCTAGTGTTTAAGATATTGGTTGGTGTTTTCGTGGATACTGAACCACGCCACCCAAGCCTGCCGAATTAATCAACTTTTTTAAAAATCGCAACAGCACGTAGCTCCCTTCTAGAGAATTAGTACAAAATAACAGCAAAATTACAACATTACATTAAAATACAAGCAAATGAATGCTAATTAAATAATTAAACCCCAAAACAAGGTGAGTTTAGAATAAGGGCATGCCTTATTAAGGTACATTTTTAGGTTCAGAGGCAAGTTTATGGCGAACCCTAGATAGTGCGGTGGAGCTAAAGCTGAGGTCTATTGAAATGAGGTGCAATCGGAAAAAACGCAATTAGATTGAATAGCGTATCAGAAAAGAATGCCTAATTCTAGTAGGAAGACAAAGTAGTGAAGGTGTTCAATGCATGTCCAGGTGTAAAAATCCGCAGTAAGCTTATAGTAGCAGTTTTGGAGTGAGGTCCTAAACTTGGGTGATTGAGTAGTGCAGAGGTGAACAGTCCCAAAAATTGTTAGAAATTAGAAACTTTTACACATATCTTAGCGAAATATAGTAAATAGAGGTCGCAAGATCGGTATTTACTATATCTAACCCTAGCGGACGTAAACGTTACATAAGCAGTTTGGAGTGAGGCTAAACTGGGTGATAGTAGTGCAGAGGTGAACAGCCCAAAATGTTAGAATTAGAAACTTTTACACATATCTTAGCGAAATATAGTAAATAGAGGTCGCATAGATCGGTATTTACTATATCTAACCCTAGCGGACGTAAACGTTACATAGCAGTTTGGAGTGAGGCTAAACTGGGTGATAGTAGTGCAGAGGTGAACAGCCCAAAAATGTTAGAATTAGAAACTTTTACACATATCTTAGCGAAATATAGTAAATAGAGGTCGCATAGATCGGTATTTACTATATCTAACCCTAGCGGACGTAAACGTTACATAGCAGTTTGGAGTAAGGCTAAGCTGGGTGATAGTAGCGCAGAGGTGAACAGCAACCAAATCTCTCTCTCTCTCTCGTCTCTTCTCTCTCTCTACTCCTCTCTCTCTCTCTTCTCTCTCTCTCTCTCTCTCATCTCTCTCTTCTCTCTCTCTCTCTCTCGTCCCTCTTCATCTCTCTCTCTCTCTCTCCTCTCTCTCTCTCTTCTATCTTCTCTCGCCAGTCAAAGAAGTTACAATAACCTGGGCAATTTTGTAGTATATGTGCCTGTGTGAGACTCATACCAAATGTAATGCTGCTTTATGCAAATGTATATCGGGGAGGATCCTTTTCCTGCCTGTGTATGCATATACATAAAACAGCCTCTCTCAAACTAATAATCATTTGTACTACTACTCCACATAAGTTTCATATTCTGTAGGAATTCTTCCTGCAGAATATGATTCATATGTGGAATAGTAATAACTAGGCAATGCTGCTTTATGCAAATGTATACCAAGGAGGATCCTTTTCCTGCCTGTGTATGCATATACATGAAACAGCTCCTCTCAAACTAATAATCATTTGTACTACTACTCCACATGAGCTGCTTTCATATTCTGTAGGAATTCTTCCTGCAGAATATGATTCATTATGTGGAAAGTAAGAACTATGGTTTGACTCTGTTTCTAATTCTTTGGTTTTTTGTTTTTTTTGGACAGGTCCAACACTCACATCGTAAAAATAGAAGTAGGAAAATAAAAATTATAAGAACATTAACTTCTCAATCAACCTTAAAGAAGCGGTCCTAAGCCCCCAGCTTCATATATATAGTTATATAATATATAATAGTATATATATATAATATATTATATAATATATATATATTTATACTAGTATTTTATATATATAATATAATATTATAATATATAAATATATACTATATATATGCTATATATATATATATATATATTTATAAGTATATGATATATATATATTATATATTACTTTCGCTTCCCACTAGATGGTGTTGTGCGTAACATGCCATCTGTAATAGAATAGGTTAAGCAGAATCATTGACGGGTCTGCATACCCATAAGTAAGAGCTCGTCGCACTAAAAAAAAAAAATTTAACTACCTTAAGGCGCTTCACAAGATCTCCCACGGACCCCCACTGTTGCATCTCGTCAATGTAGAGTCCATCCATTGGGCAAGGCTCACAACCATGCCCCCTCAACAAATCGCGCGAAAGTCACTCCTATAATGCGCTTTTCTTCTCGCCTTTGCCAAACTCTTCCCATTCCTCTTCGACATTCCTTATTGACCTATCCATTTTTCTTGGTCTCAAAGACGAGTCGATTCCCAGTCAACATCTCAACCACTATACCATCCGCTTTAACCACCAACTACCATTCGCATTCCATACATTCCCTATGAAAAAAGGCTATTCCT
>JABUQX010025879.1:17500-60000 GCA_015478945.1 Trachelipus rathkii
TAAACACTGGAATTTATTCTCAAATGTTACCCGCCTTCAGTGATAAAATATATATATAATCAGAGAAAATGTCAGGGCACAAAACTTGAAAAAATGCAATGTTGAAATAAATATAGTGTGCTATTAAGTGAAAAAGTGGTGCTACGAAAAATGGTGGCAATATGCGAGTTATAACTTTATAAGACTAATCGAGAACTAAATAGTCATCGATATTGAGAATCGGTCGATTAATACACTTAGAAAAAAGTTTAGTTAAAGTAACCACTAAAATAGTTATTTCTACCTTTATCTTCGGGTTATCGAGTTAGCTTCCAACAACTAAAAAGTAATCTTTACTACTTTTTGATAGTAGAGATAAACTACTAACTGTATTTATGTTAAAATTACTTTTGTGTGGTAGAAAATGAACTTGTCCCTTAGCTACGTATAAAACGGCAACAACTTTTAACTTCGTAACTATTTTTTTCTACTACTTACTTGTAGTAAGCAAAGAACGTAGTAGCTGCACACTTTTACTACTTAATTTACTAGTACGTTAAACTATTACTTAGTTGTTCAATATACTATATATTTGAGGTTATTTTTACTACATAAATGAAATTAAATTTACCATTTCTAGAATTGTTTTTACCACTTTTTTAAAGTAATTATTAAGTTATTTACTAGTACGTTAAACTATTACTTAGTTGTTCAATATACTATATTTTGAGGTTATTTTTACTACATAAATGAAATTGAATTTACCATTTATTCTAGAATTCTAGAATTGTTTTTACCATTTTTTTAAAGTAATTTTTAAGTTATTTACTAGTACGTTAAACTATTACTTAGTTGTTCAATATACTATATTTTGAGGTTATTTTTACTACATAAATGAAATTGAATTTACCATTTCTAGAATTGTTTTTACCATTTTTTTAAAGTAATTATTAAGTTATTTACTAGTACATTAAACTATTACTTAGTTGTTCAATATACTATATTTTGAGGTTATTTTTACTACATAAATGAAATTGAATTTACCATTTCTAGAGGTAGAGTATTGCAAAATACTTGTCATTACTTCATAAATTTGAAGTTAAAGGATAACCATTTTTTGATGTTAATTTTTTTATCTTTGAAGTTAATCTTACTACAGAAATTTGTAGTATGTACAAAAACTATTTGTAGAATTAACTATTTTTCAAAGTAAATTATTGCGAAATTGTAGTTATGCATATTACAGTCATAGTTTTATTTACTAAAAGTATTTGTAAAATAAACCATTTCTTGAAGTAATTTCTTGTAAATTTTAGTTACTCTTACTACAGGATTTGTATTATATACTAAAACTAGTTGTATAATTAACATTTTTTAAAATTACATTATTGCAATATTTTAGTTATAAATACTACAGAACTAGTAGAATGTAATACAAATATAATATATTTATATTACATTCTACTAGGTCTGTAGTATTCATAACTACAATATTGCAAAAATATACTTTGGAAAAGTGTTAATTATACACATAGTTTTAGTATATACTAAAAATCCTTTGGTAAGATTAACTATACATTTACAAAAAGTGACTTCACGATATGGTATATTTTACATATAGTTATAGTAAATAATACTATGCCTGTTGTATTCAAAACTACAATTTTGCAATAATTTACTTTGAAAAATAATTAATCCTACAGGTAGTTATAGAATATACTACAAATTCTGCAGTAAGAGTAAATACAAATTTAAAAACAAATTACATCAAGAAATGTTATGTTTTCATATTATGTAAAACATACCATTCTTTATGTAATAAATTTAAATTTGTAGTTAGTCTTAATACAGGAATAGTAAACGCAAAAATATTTGTACAATTTATTATTTTTACTTGTAAAGTTAGAATGTACAAAATAAATATACTTTCAACATTGTATATTGGTAAATTGGAAGTGTAATTAAGCGTAAAACATTTCTATCAACTGTAGCATAACACACTTTTTAAAGTAATAAATAATGAATAATTACCACTATTGAAGCAACGTCTAAGAGCATAAGAATTTCTATCGTACAGTAGCATTTGCTAATGATTTAAAAGATGGCTATTTGGATGCTGATAATGCATATAAAATTGAGAAACTTATTTCTTCCCTTGATACATATGTAGAAGCCAAACAAATCGCATTAGGTAGCAGGACAGAGTACAAAAGATTTGGGGGTGTTACAAGAGCTGTTGAAATTAATGATACTATGCAGTATTTTAGGTTAACAGATATTTTAAGAAATATATTTAACTCGAATGATGTAATTGAGAAAGTAGAAAAATACAAACTAATTAGGAATGATTTTTTGTCGGGATGTCCAGGATGCTAATTATTGCAAAAGCTTTGGAGAAACTAATGACGTTATTTTGTTGTCAATTTATTATGATGACATTGAGATTTGCAATCCTATTGGTTCCCATGCTGGCATTCATAAATTGGCAATGATTTACTTCAATATTTTGGATTTTCCACCGGAGTGTAGATCAACTTTGAATTCAATATTTGTTTGTATAATCTGTAACACCATCGATTTAGATAAATATGGATTTAACACAATTTTAGAGCATCTTGTTTTAGAACTTACAGAGCTATTTCATGTAGGTATTCAGGTGCAAAATAGAAACTTAAAATTCAGAGTTTGGCAGTTCCTTGGAGATAATTTGGGCCTTAATAAGATTCTGGGGTATAATGAATCTTTCAATTCCATATATTTTTGTAGACATTGTACAATGGACAAATACAATACGCAAAAGGCTCCTAAAGCAATTTTATCATTAGCTAGGAAAAAAGCTGAGTACGAAGCTGTAGTAACAACTGCGGAAAATGGCGTTTTCACTATGGGTATAAAAACTGTAAGCATTCTTAATCAGTTGCCATACTTTCAATGCTAGTATCCTTGAATAATCATGGTTACTTTTGGCCTCTTGTACAATTGACATTATTGCATTGGAAATATTCAAAATTGGGAGAGAAACTTGATTAACAATGAATCCTACATTTTTCAAAGTCATGTTTGGCTGGCTTAATAAACTTAGGGTGAAATTTATTAATTCCTCCCTTGCATTAATGACATAACTTGTGGCAGAAGAGTCTGCAAGAGGCAACAGGGAACTTGTTTGAGGGCTAACTAAAACATTAGATATGATGGCTGTAGGCTTAGTGGAGGGAACAATTGAATCATTAATGTGAACAGGTTCAGAGAAGCTGTCATCATGAAATCTTTTAACATGCCTTAGGAAGTTACCCTTATTGCAAAAACTTTGGTCACATCCTTTTTCTAAACACAAAATTTTTTCTTTCCCACTAGTATGAAAATAAAGCAAATGCTTTTTGAATACATTAAAGCAAAGGATTTCATGCCCACACTTTGGACACTTCATAGCTATATAAAATAAAGTATGTACTTGTAATCTTTTGTTGCAAATTATAAAAAAAAAATAAAAAAAAATTATAAAATATTAAAATTTTTAAAAAATTGCTAATTATAGAAAGTATAAAACATGAAAAAAATTATTTGTAATACCTAAGAGCATAATAAAATCATAGAATTAAAAATGAGACAAAAATTCGCGAACAACTCCAGTGTTCGAGCTTTCAATTTTATAAAAATACTCCAGAAATATAATTTGAAGTGTGTCAACAGCTTTGATTAGCGAGGAGCAACTGATGACTTTATCGCAGCATATAATCTTGACGATTGACGGTTTCAATCTGTTTTCACCGGAGATGCTAACTATGAAAGGTTGACGTCTTTCTTTTTCTTTGTTATTTGAAATAACTTCCTGTAAGTTTGATCCTTCCTGCAAAGGGAATGATCATTATTATAAAAACAGTATAAAATTCAATAATGAAGATACATTATCCGCCGCTAAATCCAATTTCCTTCATAGACAAGGATATACACTAATCAACAAATCAAACATATATTTACAGTGTATCAGTTCATTGAAAAAAAATGGTAAGAGGAATAAAAGACTTTCATTTATGAATCTGGAGAAAGCATATGACAAGGTTTAGCGAGTGGCATTATTGCAGGTAATAGAAACGTATGGCGTGACTGTTAAGTGAGAGTAGAAGAAAGGTGAATGAGGAGTTTGGTAGGAGAATGTATGTGGACATGCAAGGGGAATAAGTTGTTTTGGAAGGAATCAAAAACCAAAAGAGAGAGTACAGGAGGTTCAGAGCCATAAAGATAGGAATATATTAATATTAAACTCAGACACTTGTTTCCAGCTGCTCAACATCTAACTTATCTTCACACCGAGGACTGTCTTCACTCAACAACATACTGTTATTCATGTTACTTCAAACCCGTCATTAAGCAGACCTGCCAAGCTAATCCAATCCTCAACTCTCAGATCACCACACAAAACCAAATAATCGCATATAATAGGTAGGGCACACCCCTCATCCCTCCTAATTCCATAAACCATCCCTTGCCACCAGCACCTCTAATCTTCATAACCCCATACCATAATACAAGTGAAATAACCAAGGGGACAATAGACACATCCCTGCCTCACTTCCGCTATTAATACTATCACTTTCGACCTATTTATTCTTACACACGCTTCACATCGTTCATACATACTTTTGATTCCGATTCGAGTAAGCCAACCACATTACCTACAAAATATCATTAGACACCTGCCATAGCTTCCTTATTAAAATTCTAAATGATTGCAACCATAAAACAAAACAATTAATACTTCTTTCTCATTTCCTCAATCATTTGTTTCAATGTAAAGATTTTTGATCCACACATTCCTCTTAGCCACTCAAACGCACCTTGTATGCATTGTTCTTCACGGCATCCAGTCCTTCTTAGTTCATCGAGCGGCCTCTTTGACTGAATACCAGCATATACTCCCCTACAACACTCAATAAACTAATTCCCCCATATTTCCTTATCCTAATCTCCCTTACCCTTATCTAGGGGTACTATTATTGCTTCCCAATCCTCAGAACTATATTCTCCATAGCACTCGACGCACTCTTTTACTAAATATGAGATATATCCGTTCCTAACAACACTCAGTAAAACTATTCCGCCTACCACCTACAGTTCCCCTAATGTCCTACCTTATAAAGGATATCTATTATGGCTCTCATGCCTATTCCTTCGAATATACCCTCCACACAAGCTTTATGACACCACTCTCAAACCAAGTCAATTCAATCATCCTCGATATCCGTCTTTGAATCATTGATTCTACAGTAATCCATTTATATGCGTGCAGATTTTACCATTCTAAACTTCTACTCACTATTACTCCTCCTGTGCTAATGGACTTCATACAATATATTCTTCTTCGCCTACATCAAACCCAACACATTCACTTATATCTATATATCTATTATATATATATAACATTAGTATATTATATAATATATATTATATATTATTACTATATTATATTAATAGTATACTCTATTAATATATTATATTTATATTATAGTATATACTATATACTATACTAATACTATATATATAGTACTATATATTATATTTTTCATTATATGGTTCAGATGACATCTTAGGGTGTGTTAGGTGTGAGAAGAATTGAATAAAGTGAGGAATGAACTTATAGAGAGTGTGTGGTGTGAAGAAAGGGTTAAATGAGAAAAAAAATGAAAGTATGTTGAATGGTTGGTCATATGGAAAGGATGAATGATAGTCGGCTTGTTTAGTGGATGTATATTGGGACAGTTATTAATCTAAGGCTGGGAGACAGAAAAAAAGTGGATTGAATCAGTAAAGGAAATGTTTTGCAGGAGAGAATTTGCTTTGGAGAGACGAAAGAAAGGTGGCATGAATAAGAAGAAGAATGCGGTGTTGTAAGGGGGTATGTGTGTGGCCCACCTGCCAAGGGATGAACCTACACTGACGATTTACCATATGGATATGCCGCGGCCGGAACTCAGGGTGGATTTTCTGATTGCGACGAGTTCTTACTATTAATGGTACAGAGGGTCGGTAAGGGCTTTTCGACTTTTGTCATTCTCCTAGTGCTTTTCAAGTTTCCAGTGCATGTAGCGCAGCCAACTCTCAGTTTGGAAAAAAAAGTAGATAAGAAGATCATTCCAGCTAATATTTTATATATATATAATACTACTCGTAGAGTAAATATTACTATAATATAATATATATATATATTACATAGAATATATATATGACTATAATATAATATAATATCAATAATTGCTCCAAATGTCGATAATAATGAGATCTGGCTTTGATGATAATGGGTCTGAGCGTATTTGAAATTTTACTTCCTTTATTGCGTTGGGATCTTTATTACTATCATCATTCCTTTCTAAATTTCTGTCACTTCTTGGCTTATCTTTTGTATATAGATTTGTTATTTTTCGAGCTATATCTTTCCTTTTTCAAGTTAACCAGATGAAATGATGGTGTGAAGGGTTATACAGATTTCTATATATAGTCGTTTATAGAGTTTCACGATTATTATAACATGGGTTTGTTAGCTACACAAGTAATTCAATTTAACATGAAAGTTTCATAGGACATATCTGGGGTCACTTTCAAAATTAATGCTTCATGCTTTGGCAATCTCACTACCAGCATCACGTTTAAGGTTCAGGGAGTTTGTGAAGGAGTTTTTTGCAAATTTGTCCTAAACCAGAACATCTATTCCGTATGTATTCAGTGGGTAGTGAGGGCCGGCTATAAAATCCTCTATTAAGTCTAAATTAAAAAAGGATTAATAGTTATTACTCAAAGCTTTGATAAAATAAATCATAATCACATATCAATGAATAATATGCAACATGCAGACATTGTTCATGGATCGGAAACACATTTTCAAGCTAAACAAAGCAACACGGAATGAATATAGTTCTAATATGGTGATACTGTCAGCCAAGAATAATAGTAATTTAAAATATAGCCTATGTCCAATTGTCAGTATATTTTATAGTAGCGTTGACACAATTGCTATACATGAAAATGGTCTCCACATTCCAATGTGGATATGGCCAATTGCTTATGTACGTGCTTAAGGACTGACAACTCAGACTTTGAAGTTAAATCAGGCCATTGTTTCAAGACTGAGTAGTATGACCAAGCCCTCTTAATAGTCAATTTCGTCGGAGACCAAGAGCAAATCCATTCTCTGAACAAATCAGACAGAATTCAATTTCCTGTATAATAAATTTCCAATTCTGAGCATGTTCCCCTCAGATCTCATTCAATGTTTTCTGAAAAAGAAATGCACATATTAAATTAACATTTCATTGGCCTGAATGTAATCGGCATAAACCTTAGATGACGAATATATACATTACTACTGGTATCAAGCCTTTTCAAAATCTTTTGTCATTGGTTGATAATTTTCTTCGCCAATTTATCAAAGTCTTTGATTCCATAGACCAAAGAAGTTGACCTTTTAGAACTATGCAAATACCACGTTGAACTGAGAAAAGAAATGCTATTAAAAAAAAAAAAAAGTATATTATAATAATATTTATAATATTATATTATATATATTATATATACTATATTATATAATATATATATAATATAAATATATATATATTATAGTATATAATAGAGTATAAAAAATTATTATATATAATATAATATTATATATATAAATATATATATAATTATATATAAAGTCTTCCCTCTTGTTATCCCAGACTGTGAGTGCTAAACAACCTCTAGAAGCAAATGAATAAAAGAAGAAGGTGAATAAGTCGATAAAAGAAAGCCCCCCCGTCGGGACCCGATATCCATACCCTCCTTACCTTAAAGTGGGAAACTGTTAACGTGCAAGAAATCCGCCTGAAGCTTCATAATCGTGACAATCACCCATGTGTGTAAATCTCAAAGAGCCTGTTTTATCCATTGGGCAAGAACAACAGCGCACGTCTCTAAAAAACAGCATCAACATCCTACCATGCACATTCTTCTCGCTTTGCTCCACATCAACCATTCCTATCACTTAGACATCGTTTACGGCCTCACCACTTCTCTTTGCCTGCCAGCTCGTCCGTTCAACAGACTCACCTCTAATATTACACGTTAACCAATTGACTTCCATCCATCCTCTCATCATGGCTATACTCCATCTCAATACCTAATATACGATCCTTTTACACACAAACCCTCTCTAATACAGTTCATCTCTCATTATCAACTTCTCTCTCACACACTAAAGTCCCTATCAGACTAGTCATCTG
Source organism: Trachelipus rathkii (assembly GCA_015478945.1). Taxonomy (NCBI): domain Eukaryota; kingdom Metazoa; phylum Arthropoda; class Malacostraca; order Isopoda; family Trachelipodidae; genus Trachelipus; species Trachelipus rathkii. The sequence goes on from JABUQX010025879.1 coordinate 25,732, forward strand.
CATAGCCTGTCAACTTAGATCTACAATTACTATCCCCAGAATGTCCTACAATAAGTACGAATATATTATTATATAATTATATATTATGCTATATATAATATATATTATAGAATATAGTAGCTATATATATATATTAGTATATATAAGGTATATATATATAGCAGTATTTAGAGATTTGGTATAAATTATTTAGTAAGAACAATTGAGTTACTGTTAGGTCTGTATACTCATGTACTTTTTTTTTTTTTAAAGTGCAATGAATTTTATCTCTGAAGAAAGTAATATTAGTAATTATTGAGTGTTCTTCTCACTTGATGTAAAAAATAATGGGCACAATGTTAAATTTTGGTCTAAAAGATTGAACTGAAAGGCTGAGATCTGTGGCTGAATGCTGAGAAACGTCTATCAAATGAGCTAAATTGTGAGTGTAAACATCTTTCACCTTCTAGTCCATCATGTTCATCTTCCTCTTCTGATGATACGCTGCCAATATCAGACTATGAGAAAACTAGAAGCTTTGGATTGGCAAAGTAATAGATCCAAAGACCACCACTTTATTCACATCTTGTTAGAGAGGAACACTGCTCTATGATGCCTTTAGAATGAATTGTTAAGTCCAACATTTGTTAATTAAATTGATAGATTTATATTGGACACATACATGGAAAAGGAGTTATTCTAGCACAGCATAGAAGATAGTGACACTTACTGAATTATAGACCATTGATATGTATTATATTATGATTTTAAATATGTGTAATCAGAAGATAGGCTTATTTAATGGAGGCACCGGATATATATATTATATATTTATATATATATATATATAGATAGATAATAATAATATATAATATATATATATAATATAAGTAATTGTGTTTTTGAAAGAGGCCAACTATGAGCTCAGGAAGGAAAATTCATGTGGAATGGGTATACGTAATTATGGGTGTTGTAATGTTTCGATAGAAATGATAGAGGTAGTAATTGTAGATAATGTGAGCATAGTAGTAAAGAATTGATAGGAAAAGAGAATGACGGAAAAAATGAAGGCTGATTTAGGAGATATGTGATATGAGTAGAGCATATGAAGAAGACACAACAGAGAAGTAAGAATGAAATAGAAGAAGGAGAGATATGTTATGTGTTAGAAAAAAATAGTGAAAAATGGAAATGAAGTTGAAGAAGAATGATTTATGAGTTATAAAATAGGGGGTGGGACAGTAAGTAGTTGTAGTTCAACCGTACGTGCTAGAAAGGATGCAATAAGTATATATGTGAGCAGACTGTTTGAGAGTAAGAAGAAAATGGATTATGAAGGAATGTTGATAGTGGTAAAGAATTCACGGGAATTTGAAGGAGGGACTCAAAAGATGAAATGATTAAAAAGTGGTGTTTGATGTGAAGAGTTAAGAAATGTAGAAAATGGTGAAGAATATGTGAGTGGCGAGAAAGGTGTTTAAATTTGCTTCGACTTAGATAGTTGAAATAGATAGATAGATTAAAGAATAGTGAAGTGAATGATAAAATAAGTTATGAGAGAATATTTTTGAGTGATAGATGAGAGTATAGAGATGATAATAATCATAGGTGAAGAGAAGTGTGGTGTTAAGTAGTATTGTGAAGTGAAGATTAAGTGATTAAGTGCCACTGGAAAGATAAGAGTGGAACTAGAGGTTAAAAAATTGTATATACAAGTGCTATGAACCAGAGGATGCAACAAACAACCTCCAATATGTTTTTACCACCACACCATATTGAACCATACTGGAACACTCAGAACATAAGAATTAATATTCATCTGCTGGATATATATAATAGATATATAATAATAGATATATATTATAAATATAATATATATATTATTATAATATATAATATATAGATATTATAGTATTATATAATATAACTATATATATATATATATAGCTATATATAATATAATATATATATAATATATTATATATATATAATTAATATATATTATATATATAGTATATTATAAATATATAATATATTAAATATAGATATATATATATATATATTATAGTATATATATGCATAAATTAGTACATACGTATTATGACTTTTTTCCGAGAAAAATTTCTAAGTTAAAAAAAAATTTTAATTCAAAAAAGTTTAAGTTAAGTTGTTAGGTTTTTAAGAAAATTCTTTAGCGGCAAGCTTTCTGAATACATTCAGATAGCTTGCCCAATAGAATTTCTTAAGAAAATTGAATCTAAATTAATCTTCGAAAAACTTTTTTGACTAGAAAATTTTCAGAAAAAAAGTCACAGTACAGTATCTACAAATATGGAATACCGTATATATATATATATATAATATATAATATATATATATAATAATAATATATATATCTATATTTATAATATATATAAATAATATATATATTATATATATAGCGATAGGAGAAACAAGTATATATGATCTTAAGCATAATTACAAACATTTAATTTTTCCAACATACATTTCGAAGTCCATTGTTATAAGAAAAGATTGAACAAAAGTTCATTTTTAATTCTAATCTCTATCATAAATAAAAAAAAAACTGCAGGCATTTTTAAGTGGAATAGCAAAACTGTAAAAAAATTAAAAAAGAAATTATAGAAAGGCCGTGAATCAACATGCAAAATACAATAAAGGTCAATGAAGTATATATTTCTCACTTGGTTCATAAAGTACTAAGTACTTATGTGCATTCTTGTTGGGAGTATTTGTACTTGTACTTTACAGTATCTAAACCGCAGTTTCTTTGTACTTGCACATTTTGTAACTTGAAAATTCGCAAAAGTACTGCAATACTTGCAAATTCAACTTGCAAATTTTTTTTTTTTTTTTAACATTTCCTATTGATATATTATTATTTCTTATATACGTATTTACTAAAAATTTTCCATTTAACGAATATATAAAGTATCATTAATAATTATATATAATATATATATATTATATATATTGAAGTATATATATATTATATATATATATATATATCTATATATATACATATATATATATATATGATATATTATATATATATATATATATATATTAATATATATAGTATATATATAGTAATATGATACTATATATAATTTAATGCCTGGCTCCCTTATAGGGGATGTCCAAGCATTGCCCAGAAACCTAGCAACCCACTGGCCGTAGCCATAATGTCCTCTTAGGAGTGATCTGGTGTTGTGTTCCTGTAGGGATGGAATGGGGCACCTCAGAAGATTATGTTTCAAACAGCTTCAGCTCATTAAGCATACTTGGCAAGATTGACGATGAGTTTGATGAGGTTTGTGGAAACTTAATTTACTTTTGAAGTTTGGGTGTATCCGGACCAACTAGGAAGGGATCTGTGTCTTAATCATTTCTAGTGGTTCCTTGTAAGGGATATATCAGGAAGGTTATGGAAGTCTAATGTTGGTATATGTCAGGTAATTGTACTCGAAATGTGGTGAATAGTTGATAGAGGGTGTTATTGGGGAGGGAATAGTTCTATAAAATTCGCCATAACAGGGCTGCAGAAGAGGGAGGGGAATTTAAGCGATGAAACATTGTGGTGTTCTGGGTAATTATTTGTACAAAATCGCATGGTCGAGCAACCTGGGGTAAAACGTGGTTCCTATCATATCAACAGCCATGTGGCCGTCTTGGACGGACATTTTGTTTCTCAATGCAGGTGCGGATATGGTGTTTTTAGGCGCCTGTTATTGTAGCTTTTGTATTTATTCTATTGAGTGGGGAGTTAGTGATATCAAACGAATCCATAGTTGATTAGAGATCTTGAGAATGTATTGAATTTGTTTACAGATGTAGTTGTTTCAGCTTACTGAAACTGTGTTGGATAAGTTCGGAGACATTTAATTTCTGTTGCTGGACAATATAATGTTTGAAATGGTGTGTAAACGTGAAATGGGTGCGAGAGGTTAATCCGAGTATTGGTGTTTTGTAGGGAATGATGGGCTTTTTAAGGTACTGTTGGTGGAGGATGATTGGTATCTGTCAGTGGTGATCAAGGTGATAGATGATTTCTCGACAGAGGCCGACATTCTGTTGAATAAACCAAGTCTTTTAGGTGATTTAAGTAAGTCTGAGTGAGGTTTGTGGCAGTGGAGACAGAAGGGTCGATATGATATCTGTTATGTCAATCTTGTAGGTATGATTTTTTGTTATTTTGAATTGGGATTTGGGGTAGGAATACGATTAAATCAGCGAAAGAGAGAGAATGAGAGAATATGCGATATAAATCGCCGCTAATATATATATATAAATATATATATAATTTAATTTAACAACATATAATAATATAATATATATATATATGATATTATTAGATATATATATAATATATATATATATATATATATAATATATATATATAGTTATATATATATAATATATATATATATAATTATATATAGTAATAATTTCTAGTATATGTTTCAAAATTTCACTGTTGACAAACATGATCAAAAAATATAATAGGACCTTTATTTCTCCTGAGGATCAGTTTAAAAAAAAAAAAATTTTAACTAAAGAATACAAAAGGGTAAACCGCAAAGATGCAGAGTCGGGGTCTCTCGCCTTCCGGGAAACTACGTGGTAGAACTATTTCCCCCCCTCCGCGGAGGGTCCTCCGCGAATCCCTCCTCTTTGGTATTTGGTTCCGCGGGGGGCTTCCGCCCTCCCCTCGCGCCCCCTATACATTTTTTTATTTTTTTATACATTTTGTAAATAAGTTTCATCTATTCCAAATATGTAAATGGTTTTTCTGTAAGTATCGTACTTTTCGAGATAATTTCATTTTTGAATTTTTTTTTTAATAAATGTGATTTTTAACAATATTTAAAATATTCGAACTTTGAATCAGTCCGTTCAACTAAAATAAAAAGAGCGTACTGGAATTATGCCAAGAAGTGCGCTAAGCAATTTGTTATAAAACCTAACTAACTTAACTTTTTGAAGTTAGAAAATTTTTTTGAACTTGGAAAATTTTTTTCAGAAAAGGAAATTATAGTAAAGTGGTATAATATATATACGTATCATATATATTAATATATATATTATATAAAATATATATATAATATATATATATTATAATATATATATAATAGTATATATAATTATAATATAATAAATATATAATAATTATCATTATATATTATAGATATATATATTATAATATATATATATTATATATATATAATATATATATATTATATATATCTAATAATATATAACTATATACTTCATGATCCTTATCATCTAGTAAATATAGTTTCATATATAATTATTTCCGTTTAATGTAATATTTTACTGATTTAATAATAGGGTGACTAGAAATTCTGAGAAAGGAAGTAGTCGTGACCTGAAGAGTTAACTAATGGTGTGGATAATGAACTTAGGACTAATATTATAATTCCCAACTTGGGACGTTGAAATTGAAAGAATGGAGTAAGATTTGTATAAGGAGGAGCGAAGGATAATTTCTGTCGCGGGGGAAAACTACATTGAAGATTTATTGAAAGTTGAAGAGCTTCTCTTTGATGAAGATTTTGATGGGAATTATTGAGAAGTGCGGTGGAAATGGAAAGGCAGAAGTCCGGGAATTAGTTTCTTGAGTGTTATAGGGAAATACATGAAGGGACTATAAAGAGAACAGCTTAATAACTGAAGTCGAGAGATTGAATTCAAAAGGTTTTTAAAAAGAAAGTGAACAGGTAGAGGGAAAAGAATGCGTATTCCAATGATGCAAGTGATCAAAGTAAAGGAAATAATAAGACCTATGCTCAATATTAAAATTTGTGACTACTCGTAGTTAACGTTCAATTGAATGCAAAAAAGAAAAAATATCTAAATTTTAATATACCAGACCACCAGGAAACCATCATATATCTTTTTTAATAGAGCAAAATCATGTTGAATATCATTCTGGGTCGTGTATTAAGTGAATATAGATATTTAAATAGATAATGACACAAGCGATTGATAATATAAGGTAATTGTACCCAGAGGGTTTCACCCCCATATTTTTTTTTAAAGTTCTGGATATCTTGAAAAAAAAAATAAAATTTAATAATAAAAAGGGAAAATTGTCGTCTCTTTAGGAAAAATAAAGTTACAGCCTCTCAAATGTTGTTAAAAATCCTATAGACTTTTCAATATTGACCAGATCCAGGTTAGGTCTCATTTCAGAACCTCTAATTCAGTTAATGATAAGTTTAATGTTTCTGAAAAATTACATCTTATATTTGAATTAAAACAAATGGTATATTATTTTGAAATGATGCCCTAAACGAGCACGATGCCGACTAATTTTTATATAAGAAAGTTATGGGAAAATTTTAAACTCAGAGCTGTAAGCTTTTTTTCTAAAAGAGACTTGCAAGATGTGGATCCAAATCTCATTATATTTTTTTAAGTATATAGAATTTTAAACATTGTTCAAACAAAAAATTTTTTTTTTTTTTAATAAATCCTATGGGTTTCTTATCAACTTAAGAGCCTGTATACTTTTTCCTAAGGAGAGTCGACAATTTTCCGTTTCACTATTCTCATTATTATTATTAGAAGTATATCTGTGATTTTTCATAAAAATTTCGGGGTGGACCGCTTTGAGTTCAACAGATTCATAAAAAAATGATATTTATTTCCGTGTACCTGTTATAGTTTTTATTTTTCGCTGGAAAGTTGCTTGATAAATATATATATATATTATACTAATATAATATATATATATATATATATATATACAATTATTAATATATTAATTATTATATATATATATAATAATATATATAATATATATGTATATATTATAATATATTCAAAATAATAAAAGCACCTGTAACATGTTAATGTCACTGGCTTAAAAAAATTTCAAATCAAATAGCCAGTTATTAGACTACACTTTATTTATTATTATTCATAAGGACGTGTAAACTTAACATCGCCACCACTTAACAAATATTTTTGATATTTAAATTATTGTATAAATATATACTAAACTTTGCTCATAGCATTAGAAGCAATAGCAACTTAAAAGATGTAATGAAAATAAAGAGTGTAATTTAAGCCGTTTCACATTTTAAAACGAAAGATAAAATTTAAAATTCTAATTGGAATTTAGAAAAACTACTTTTAAACATTAAGGCTTCGTAGGTTTCGGCATATTGCAAATAACATTTAATAATATTATATTGTTTAATTATTAATAATAATATTTAAATATTGTAAATATGAAAAGTAATAATTTTCTAACATATTTCAATATTAAAAAGATTATAAAAATAATAATGAAAATTAGAATTAGACAATAAAATTGTTTAAGACTAATTGGCAACTCCCTTAGCTTCAAAATGAGAAATTGTTTAAAAGGAAACTTAACATAAAACAAAAAATAATATATATATATATTATATTATATATTATATTATATAATTTATTATATATTATGCTATATATATATATATATATATATATATATATATATAGTATATATATATATATAATATTATTATATAATATATATATACTATATAAATATATATTTATTAAGTATATATAAATTATATAATATATAAATATATAAATATATGACTATATATATATATCATAATATATTATATATATATTGACTATAATATCATGAAAACTTTTCACGCATGATTTTGTGGAATGGTAAACTCCAGCTAGTTCGCTCGGTGCTTCCTTCTTTCCTGCCACATTCTGTTTCTGTGGAATTCTCTTCCATCTTCTGTTTCCTTTAGAATTTAATCCCTAACTTTAAGGCCTGCGTCTGTGCTCGCGTCAGTTTGCGTAGTATAAATGTCTGAGGTTGAGCAACACCCCTTGAATAGGCCTATGCCGTGAGGGAATGAACAACTATATATATATATATATATATATATATATATATAAATATATATATATAATATATATATATATTATAATATAATATATAATATATATTATATGATATATATAATATATATAGATATTATTATATAGATATGTACGATAAAATTAATATCTTATAAACTATTAATGCTACAGTATAAACGAATCATTGCTGACTATGCCTAGTTCCAAAAAGTTTCCCGAAAATGTAAAAAAAAAAAAAACAAAAAAAAAAAAAAAAAAAAAAAAAAAAAAAAAAAAAAATCTCAAAAAATACAATAGCTAGAGAGAAAAGGAATACATTTTGATCCGGTAAAATTTAGATAGAAAATTAATATAATAAAAAAAAAAAATAAAATATTGTTAATAATTATATAATGAGATTACAGAGCCTATTTACAGACCTTTTATTGGTTACTCTATATATATAAATAGACTTTCTATTAAACTTATGTTGTTTTTTAACTAAAGAATACCATAAGGTAAACCGATATACAGAGTCGGGTCTCTCAGCCTCTTTCCGGGGAACTACGGGTAGGACTAATTCCCCCTCCAGGTCCGGGAAAGGTCTCCGGAACCCCCGCCTTTGGTATTTTGGTGTCGCGGTTCTCCTGCCCCCCTATTCTGGTAACTGGAAAACGTCCCCCATTCGCCTATGTTCCCCGCGGCTCGAGCCCCCTAGTGTGTGTATTCAAACAAATTTAATAGAAAGTCTAATTTATTTTAACGAGTAACAACCAAATAAAGTATCTAAATAGGCCTCTAATCATATTACTATATTATTACAATAAGTTTTATTATTATTCATATTTTACATTTCTTATGTAAATTTTTACCAGATTTCCAAAATTTTTTTTCGCTGTATGCTATTGTAGTTTTGAGATTTTTTTTTTTTTTTTTTTTTTTTTTTTTTTTTTTTTTTTTTTTTTTATACATTCCAGGCAAACTTTGGACCAGCATCCCAGAATGTATGCCGTTTTACTGTAGCATTAATAGTTTTTCAGATACATATGACGGACAATAATCCGAAATGCGGCCATAGTAAATATAATACATATATATAATATAAATATATATATAATATAAGATATATATATCAAAATATATTATAATAATTTATATATATATATATATTAATAATAAATGTAAATATAATATTAGTATATATTAATATAAATATAAGATTATATTATTATATATAAATATAAATTAACTTTTCTGTCTGGCGGGTATAATATTAATATTATATATATATATGTATCTGAGCCAGCCTCTAGAAGAGCGACAATCCATATCTCAAAAACTAACAACAGCTACCGGGAAAAAGAAAATATATGCTTGAATCCTGGCAAAATTTTACTGAGGAAACTGTAAAAACAAAAAAAAAAAATCATATCTCGAAACTACAATAGCAAGGAAATGAAATACATTTTTGGAATACTTGGTAAAATTTTAGTTAGAAAATGTTAAAAAAACATAAAAAAAAAATATAACAAAAATTGGCTATTTTTTATAAGTAATATATATATATATTTTTAAATGTATTACTACAGTTGACTCGAAGCGAGGGGAACACCAGGGGGGAACGTTTTCCATACCCTGTATGGAAGGGCGAGGAACCCCCTCGACAAACCTCAAAACCAAAGAGCGGGGTTCTCCGGAGACCCTCCCGGAGGGGGGGGGAATTAGTCCTACTGCCTAGTTCCCGAAGCTGAGAGAACCCACTCCCATTCGGTCGTAAAATATCCTTATGGTAATTCTAGAAGATAAAAAAAAGAACATAAATTTAAAACGAAAGTCTATTTATTTACGAAATGCCTTGTTGATTCTAATAATAGGCTCCTAATCAATATTACTATAATTATTAACAATATTTTTTTTTTTTTATGATACATAGATGTTCTATATATCGCTATCTTAAATTTACCAGGATTTCCAAAAATGTTATTCCTTTTCCCTTAATTTTGTATTTTTGACAGATTTTTTTTTTTTTTTTTTTTTTTAATTTATTTTCCGCACAAAATTGAATCAGCATTCCAGCAATGTATTCTTTCCGTAGCTCGTTGTGTTTGAGTATATTGGATTGTTGGCTCTTCTAGAGGCTTGACCTATATAAATATCTATACTAATAATATAATATGAGTATATTATTGATATATACATACCTTAAAACAATATATATGTTTTAACTAATTTATAAAACAAAACAAAAACACATACAGCACTTATATAATATATATATATAATATATATATATATATATATATATATATATTATATATATAGTATAGTATATTTATTAAAGTATATATATTATATATAATAATAATATATAATATATTATATATATATATAATAAATATATTAGTATAGTATATGATGCTTAGTAGATGGTCAAAAGATGGTTAGGAGACACACACACCACTACACACACACACACAACACACACAGAACACACACAAACACACAAGCACACACACTTACCAGACCTAGCACTGCTTGTAGTTGGGTTATTTTTTCTTTTATATTATAATATATTATTTTATCATTTCTATATTCTTTATTTTAATTATAATATATTACCTTATGTTATTAGTATTAATTAATTATTAATTTGTAATTATTATATTATTATTAGTTAAGGTCTTCGTAATAATAAAAGTAATAGTAAAAATATTTAATATTAACTTGATATTTTACTATTAAAATTTACTAATACCCTGACAAAATTATTTCAGGCCATCTTAAACATTATATTGAATATGAAAAACGTCGTTAGAAATACCTTAGTTTTCTGAATAGTAATATTCAGTGGCGAGTTGCCAAAATTTTATCAACCTGCTCTCTTCTTGTTATAAGAGTTAGTTGCCGGTTGTCAAAAAATTCGCTATCTCGAAAAACTTTGAACCGGTTCGCATAAATTGGACAAACCGGTTTCCAACTCACTATATTATATACCTTATAAAGTATTTCAAAATACCCGCAAAAAAAACCTTCGATGATCTTAAAAACAAAAATTTCGATTCGTTTTACATTTGGACTAATCAAAATTAGCTTTCGCTATTTTTAATGCTTCATCGTGAGAGGTTTTCATATTTCATATTCATATTTCATTTTCATATTTCATATTTGAATAAATTTAAATCTATTTTAAATCTATAACCATAATGGAATGACTGAAGCTTTAAATAGTAAAATATTAATGATTAATACATTACTATTAATAGAATTAATAGTAATATTTTAATTCTATTAACATATAAATAACTACATGAAAAAAACTGTCCTATAATTAAAGAGGCAACTGTTTTGAGCAATATTGAATGAAGTTTTTAAGGAAAATATTGTATTTCGCTTGGTAATTTCTAGTTTTGAATAAAATTTCTGGCTTTGAATAAAATTTCTGGCATTGGATAAAATTTCTGGTTTTGAATAAAATTTCTGGTTTTGAATAAAATTTCTGGTTTTAAATAAAATTTCTGGTTTTGAATAAAATTTCTGGTTTTGAATAAAAAAACAAAAATTAAATAAAAAAGCAGCAAAGGCAAAAACAATAAATAAAATGTTATTACGAAGTTCCGTTATCTTTCACACTACTAACTTATATATATTATATATATATATATATATATTATATATATATATAACTTATATATATATATATATGTATATATTATATATATAATTTATATAATTTAAATCTGCAATTTAATAATGATGATATCAAATAAACTTATATGAATACCATTAGGGTCGTAAATATATTTACATTTTGTATATATATATATATATATTATATATACTATAATATATATATATTTATATATATATATAATTTACAGATATGCACGTGCGTTGGAGAAGGTCTAACATTATTGTGATGATTTGTAAAATCTATAAATAAATTCATGTATTATATAAATAAATACTTCCAAATTTTTTTACAAATTACATTGAAACGTTTTATACCCAGCAATTACGGGGTACACACACACACTGCCATCTCAGGTTTACTGGGGTACCGGCATACGTAGTTCGAAACAAGCGTATATTGAATGGCGGAGAGCGTAATTCAAGGGGAATGAAAAAAAAAACAAAAAAATGCACCATAAAAAACAAATTACAGTCAATGGAGCTTATTGTAATGGCAATAATAATAATAATACATATAATTTAATATATATAATTAATAATAATAATAAAATAATAATAATAATAATAAATAATAATAAATAATAATTAAAAAAAATAATAAATAAAAATAATAATAATATATAATATAATAAATAATAAAATAAAATAATAAAGAAAATAAGTAATAAAATTAGAAGAATAAAAACAATAATAATAAATAATAATAATAATAATACAATAAGTCATAATAATAACTAATAATAATAAATAAAAAAATAATAATAAAAAAATAATAATAATAATAATAATAATAATAATAATAATAATAATAATAATAATAATAATAATAATAATAATATAATAATAATAATTAATACACAATAATATAATAATTAATAATTTAAGCTCTTTGGTTTTTTGTTAAAATAAAAAATAAACAAGAGGAAAAGGACCATAAAAAGTCAAATCACGGCTCTTTTATAAGATATGTGTATGAGATGGCGCTATTTCAGAGGCACAGGCAGGGCCACGTCTTATTCGAACCCAAGGATAATGTTTCTCCTTCCATCTTTAATGTTAACTAAATCAGGAAACTGAAAGAGGCAATGAAGAAAGCACGTCTTTGATGCAATTTAACATGCAGCGACATGAGGTTCGATGCTCAAAATTCTGCGTTTGAATTACCCTCAACAAATAACAACAACAACCTGATAACAACCTAGGACAACAACAACAATAACAAAAAACAACAGCAACATATTAAGGCCAAATATTAAGAAGTTTAGCGATACATACTATATATATATATATATATAATATATATATTATATAATATATATATATATATATTATATAATATATAAAGTGCTCCTGCGCGCCGTATCACACTGCAGAGAGTCTCATCCGCAGCGATAGGCGATAGCATTACTATATATTATATAGCTACTGATTCAACCGAGCTCGTAATACTCTACTTGTTAACCTGTCGTCTCTATTTATATACGTTTTAGTGTCCATCAATCTGTGTCAGGTACCACTCGACTTATCATGTGACATCAGATGCTGTCAAGAAGCATCCTCGACACCGAGAAGAAGTGATGCTGGTCGTGACATTCTATGTACAGCAGACCGTGGCGATGGCCATACCTCTATCTCATACGATGGCGGTCTTCGACTATTAAAGAATTAGAATCTCAATATCATACTGGTCTAAATTGTATCATAGCATCTATCGATTGACACGTATGCTAGATAATCGCGCTGTAGTATCATATATCGTACTGAGTCAAACTGTCCGATGAGCGACTTGATGAAGTGCTCGATTATGACATCATACAGGACTGTGTCTCACTAACGTCTCGAGACGATTCACCTAGAGAATTTTAAGCGACTCATTAGAAAGGTTTGGTACTCTAACGGGACTTTATCCCCCAAATTTTCTATTCTCCGCTAAAAAGCGTATACCTCATTTACCCCCCCCAAACCTCCCGTTTGAAAGGACAATGCGGGGGAGGGAAAGCACTTAATAGTAAACAGGTAGAATTAATAGATGTCAAAGTGGCATCAATTACATATACATAATATATATATTATCATATATATAATATCATTATATATATTATATATTATATATATATATATATATATTAATATATTATATATATATAATATATATATATATATTAATATATATAATATATATGCTAAGCCTTAATAACAGGCTAGATTATTTTGTGGGTTCAGTACCTTTTGTGTCCAATTATATTTGAATAAACCAAATTAAATTTCCAATAATAAGCTAAAATTACAACGCCGTATTTTTAAAACCTAATTTTTTTTTTTTTTTTTTCAAAACTCCATCATCTATTTATATTCCACGCTATATAATATATAGTAATATATATATATATATATAATATAATATATATATATATATATATAATATATATATAATATTATATATATATATATATATATTGACAGTTTTTAAACTTTATTATAATAGGCTATATATCATATATAATATATTTATATAATATATTATTTATAATATATATATATATATATATATATATATATATATAATATACTACATATATATATAATATATATAGATATATATATATAATATATATATATATTATATATATATATAATTATAATATGAAAGGTTTAATAAATTCCAAAAGTAATTTTTCTAGGAAATAAGATGTTTTAAAATTTAATGTTTTTAACATATATATAATATATATATTATATATATATTATATATATAATATATATTATATTATATATTATATATATATATATATATATATATATATATATATATATATATATATACGATATATATATATATAGATTATCAAGAGACTTCAATTTGAAAGTAATGCAGCCAGCTTTAATACGAGTATATATATTTATATACATGTTATATATTATATAATTATATAATATATATATATACTATATATACTATAATATATATATATTATTATATTATAATATATATATTTTTTTTAATATAAAATCATATAGCTACATATAAAATAAAATAATAGCTTTATTAAATGAAATTTATTTCTTTAATGTGGTTGGACCAAATATCAAATTTAGTAACTCGGAAATTAAACTTTAATATAAATATATATATATATATATATATATATATATATATATATAATATATATATATATATATAATTTATATATTATATATAATATATATAATTACTTGTGTAACATTTGGTTTCCAGAAGGACGGTTATTCCAGACAGCACATCCACCATTGGACAGATTAGGATTACTCTATGAGCTACATTATCACAGCCGTGTTAGCCTTAACATAGCCTCATATCATCTGCATCCTATTTATATACCATATTATCTATTTATTATTATTATTGACTATTGTATTCTATTATATACAGATTTATTATATTAGACTTATTGATTTTATTAATGGGTTAAAAATAATTTGAATAAATGAACCAACTTTTTAAAAGATTTTAGAAGAAACTGAAATGGATAAAAAAAAAATTTTTCACTTCTAAATGTTCTTTTTCTCCACATCTCTATTTGTTACCGAACAGAGCATGGATTTAATTTATCACTTGTGCAACTCATAACCAACCTCAGGCACCACTCCCCTACAGTGTCCTCACTAATCAGTGTGCTTTCGATCGGTCAGAACTAAAACTCGGTAACAAGGATCGACTCATATAGGCCATCTACTAAGTATAACGGCCATCTGGTGTATATATAACTAAAACAGATTATTCCTTTCTTCTGGGTACTATACTGAAGATTTTTCCTTTTTTTTCTTATAGATCATCAAAGGTAATAACTGACATAAAATAATTCTAATACCAAAAACTAGGCACCAATGCCTTTGGTAAATCCTTGGTATGGTAGATAAAGGTAACCTATTTAAAACCAGAATATTTTTTAATAAAGTGCTCGATAATTCAGCATTTATTGATCACCTATTACTATATTTTTTTTTTCTTTTCTCAATCACAATTAATATTTTGTAAATATCAAATCATGTATGAGATAAAACATACATTCAATGGATGTAATTGAGAAATAGTAACACAACATGATGTCTCGTTCGACCAATGCTTCAGCATTAAACCTGCCGGGCCCTGATCTGCCGTTCAACAGCCTACTTGTTATCTCTGTTACGTTGATGTAGCTAAATTGAATACTATAAACGAACTGCTTTCTAAACACCTTCCGCTCTTCGGCAGGACGGTCGCATACTACTTTTTGCCTTCCTCACATGAATCAACTAGATCTAACTTTATTGTGATCCGTCATACCCCGTGGCTCCCAAACAACCAAAACAGAGATTTAACGACCATCACCACCACAACACACCATGTATATACTATTATATATATATATAATATATCATTATATATTATATTATACCTAACTACTATATAACTAGCTTACCTACATATTTATATACTTATATTGTATTATATTACTATATTAATCCTATATATTAAATAATACCTACTATCTACCTTAGACCCTCACCGTATACTACAACCTGATTATACCCCCTATACCTATTATAAGACTATATATACCCAAACCCTCTCTCTCATCCTCTACTCTTCTATTTTTCTCGTCGTCTCCTCTCTCTCTCCTCTCTCCTCCCGCTATATACATTACTAACTACGGTCTATATCATATATTACATGTACTATATATTACTATAATATATAATATATACTATACTAGTATGATAAATATATTTATCCTGTCCTCTACTTTATACATACTATATAAATCTTCATCAAATAGATAACAATACCCACCTTTCACTCTCCTCTCGTCTTCTCCTTTGCTCTCGTCCATTCTCTCTGCTCTCTCTCTCTCTCTCTCTCCTCTCTCTCTCTCCTCTCCTCTCTCCTCTCTCTCTCCTCTCTCATCTCTCCCTTCTCTTCTTCTCCTCTTCTCTCCTTCCTGGATCCTCTTTCCCTAAATACAACAAATATAACACAAAACAATCAATGAAACACCACCAATAATAACTATAGTGATCATTAATATGTGTGTGACCTTTAGCGGATGATCGTCTTGACCACCGCTCTCAGAGCCCTTGTAAGTGTGTACATGGTACTGTGCCTTGTTCGTCTCGGTTTGCTCGTATGTGCTTAAAATGTTCTGGGCGCAGCCGCCTTTCCTTTCCGCGCACTCGTGAGCCCTTCCACATCCACTTAGTTATTCTCTCTCCACTCCCACTTTCCAGGTCCTAACTTTCGGTTCAGCCAAAAAAAATCAATCGGCAACACCACCCGCCAGCCGATTTTGCTCTTAAGGTGTATTGCCAGAACTCCCTATACTATAAGAATCTATTAGCAAAAGTATCCCCTCACTTATAATTTATTCTTACTCTAAGAGAGAGACACACTACACGCGACCTTCCGCTCGGTACTTCTTTCCTCCTATCCTTATCCTTGGTTGATCTAACACTCAGAAAGTCCGCACCCCCCAGAATTCCCCTCTTGTATTAAATAAAAATAATCCAAATTTTAACAATCGATAAAAGAACTTACAATTAGTGCATATAAACACTATCAATATAAGAGCATTAGTGTCCCCTTCTAGTGTTCTTATACTAAAATTTCTGTTTCCAGCGTATGCTGCACACCTCACCCTCAATCTTATCTCCATTCAAAATATTCCCAATAATTATATTTCCATATTTATATATGTATATATTATTATATAATGCTATATATAAGTTAACTATCAGCTTTTCATTCTTGATGACTAATTCGTTACCCCAAATTCTTTTCCGCTCCACCTTTCATTTCTTATCTTAACATTCTTGGATTCATTTAGAGCTCAATGTTATTCAATGTACGTCTGATTAGAGTCAGGGCACTTAGCAAGGCTGGCAAGTGCCTAATAAACTATACGCCTATAACCTGTCATCTATTATTCTCCAATTCAAGAAGTACGGAAAAAACATATAAGATGGGAATAAAGGAAACGCACTACACTGGTTTAGATCATGCCTCAATAATCTTTTGCTTTATATTCAAAAAAATTTAAAATTTTAATTATAAAATATATAATAATATATATTTATTATATAATATATATATATATATATATATAGATATATATATATAATATAATATATATAATAATATATAATATATATGTTAATATAGCTGTAGATTAGTGAATAGTATATATAGTGGTGTATAGTATAGTATTTTACAGCTGTGTCACCACCATTGGAATTATTACTATTTGTGAGTAATGATATACTATAGTTATATGTATTATATATAATATATATATTATTATATTAAATATTATATACTAATTTATTTCGACGACGGCTGAAATATATTATATAGATATATATAAATATATATATATTACTATCAATTAGGAAGTTCAGTTGTCATATTACTTTCCTAATACCGTGGGTTTAATGGTTAAATGTTGTCAATATATAGTGTCTGTTTAGAAACAATACGCATCTGCGAAACGCGCTGAACGCACACAACACACTTATAATCGCCACGACAAACCACCCACACACGACACGACACACACACACACACACACAGCACACACAGTATTATAATATATATATATAGTAATAGTATCATATATATATATATATATTATAAATAGTATATATAATTTATATATATATATGAGTATATTATATATAACTGGCGTCGCTCTGGGTTGAGGGTGTGGAGAACGGGCTCGGTGAGTTTGTTTTGCGGGGCTTTTTATGATATATTGAACTTGCGGTTTCGATATGAGTGGTACCATAAACTATTAAAGGAGGAGAGCAGGGAAAAGATCTGTTGTAAAGTTTATGGATTCTTTTAACCTCCTTTCCCGAACGGCGGGTTCCTTGTACTTTCAACCGCTTTCGGATAAGCAGTATAACGCTGGGTAACTCTCTCTGCTCTCTCGTCTCTCTTCTCTGCTTCTCGTCTCTCTTAATATTATAGGTATATATGTATATAAATATATAAATATATTAGGGATGTACCATATATAATCCATATTACTATATATATATATATATTACTATATAAGATGCATAGTATAGTAATATAATATAGGATATAGGTATGAGATATTTATAGTATATACTAGTTTATTGTTATATATAATATATTCAGGAATTGAAAACTACGATTTCACATGGAGAACGTGTTCTTTTATTACTACATATATTAATAGAGCTGCATCTAATTAATACACTAGATACTATTTAACCTACTGACTACTATTATATGATGTACTGACTACTCACACACTACTACTTACTATGGTATTACAACTGCTATTAATAGCTCTATACATAATAATAATAATAATAATAAGAATTAATGATAATGTGTAATCAATAATATAGGATATTATATAGATATAAGAGTAATAGAAAGAAGAACAGAAGAAGAGAGAAGAAGAAGAAGAGAAATAGAAGAGATAGAAGGCAGAAGAAGAAGTGAAGGAAGAAGAAGAAGAAGTAAAGAAGGTGAAGGAAGAAGAAGAAGAAGAAGAAGAAAGAAAGTAGGAACGAAGAAAAGAACTGCATCTTCCCTATTTATTCTGTGAGAGAAAGACAGGTAGGAAGAAACTTGCAGGCGGACAATCACGTGCTCCAGAAAAAGCAACAAGTCCTCCTCCGCCGCCACAATCGTAAGAAGTCCGAGTCTAATTCATAAGATGGGGGCGTGGGCCAATGTCCATAACCGGACTATTTGCTTAGTTAATCGCGCATAAACTAATAACCTAATATATAATAATAATAATTAATAATGAATAATATGAATAGTAATAATTAATAATAATAATTAATAGTTGATATAGATACTGAATTAGATAATTGAATAATTGAATAATAATAATAATTAATATTAGAATACATAAAATAATAATAAGTAAGATATTTGCTAAGTAATCGATAATAATAATAATAATAATAATAATAATAATAATAATAATAATAATAATAATAATAATAATAAAATAATAATAATTCAAACCATCCATAGGTTGAAAGATACATTATTAATCACTATTTTCGGTTTTATGAATATGGGTTGATAGTCTGTCCACTTTTTAAGCTTCGACATCTTTTACAAGTATATAGATCCCATATTTCTATCTGTTTCCTCTTTACTGTTAATCTTCGTAAAATATATATATGCTTCTCTATTTCAGATATGTTTATTTCTTTTCTGGGGATTGGGACTAAATTTGAAAATCCGAGTCTAAATTCTTTAATAGTTCTGACTCCGAATCCGGCTCCGACTGTAGCTCCGACTCCATATCCACCTTCTTCAAAGTGTCAGAATTCGGTTCCCAAATATCTTATCGTGTTCCAACATTGATTCTACAATCTGATTACCCATTTCACTAAACTTTCCTGTTTTCGGAGTACCATTCTTATTATCATCATTTAACACCCTTTTAATTTATTATCCTTTTTACAATTTAATCTTTCATCTTTTATCTCAAAGATGACGTCATTGATTGCTCAAAAGAATCCCGATTCTCTAAAGTAGATTTAATTTTTAATCTTCTTATTTCTTATTAGGATTTCTTATTACTTTTCCTTCGTTTGCACAATTTCTTTAGTATATTATTTTTGTCTTTCGGGACACAATACTAACCTTCACATGTTCTTCCACCTCCTCCTCCTCCTGTAGAAGGCATAACATAAAAAGAAGCCTTTCTGCAATTTTTTTCCCTTCCCATTACCACACTTCAATTGCGACCTCCTCAATTCCTAAAATCAACTATCCAAATACCTCTCTGTAGAATCTTTCTACTACTACTACTACTACTACTACTACTACTACTACTACTACTACTACTACCACTACTACTACTACTACTAATAATAATAATAATAATAATAAAAATAATAATAATAATAATAATAATAATAATAATAATAATAATAATAATAATAATAATAATAATAATAAAAATAATAATAATAATAATAATAATAATAATAATTAAATAATAAATAATAATAATAATAAAAAAATAATAATAATAATAATAATAATAATAATAATAATGAAATAATAATAATAATAATAAAACAAAGGAAATGTTTAGTACATTCATATACGTATATGTATATTATATAGTTTTATATATATATAATATATAGTGATATGTAGTATATATTATAGTATATATATATATTTAATTATAAGAGATATATATATATATAGCGTATATATTAAATATAATATAATACTATTAGATATATATATAATATAAGATATCAGTATGGTATATATGTGCAGGGGGTTCATAATAGCATTATATATGACATATATATGATATATCTATAATAAATTTATCTATATAGTATAAAATAGATACAGTATATTTATATATATAATATATATATATATATATGCTATATAGGGCTGTTGCTAAAGTGTTCGTCTATGTATTAATAACTTATATTATATACAATAAGTGTCAAAATATTTTAGGGAAGAATACTTTTTTTTTCTTTTTTGTTAATTATATTATTATTATATTATATGTATTATAGTTTATTCTTATTATATTATTATTGATGTATTATTATATGACTATTATTATTGATTATTATTATATATATATATATAGTATCATATATATATTATATAAATAAGAAAATATATGTATATATAGGTATATAGTGTATGAACTATATATAGTGATAGATAGGTATATAATTAAGTAATAGTTGAAGATAAGAAATTTAATAACAGCGCCAAAATGAAGAAATGCCCATTACGTGCGAAGGAGTATTTCTAATAGAAAAAGGACTAGAGACACAGTACCATGAGTAAATAATAATCATAACAATATATATTATATATATACTATATAATATATATATATATATATATATAGTATATATATATTATTATATATATATAGTATATATAGTAAATTTATATACATATATATATACTGATATAGTATTATATATATATAGTATATATATATATATATATAAGAGCTTCTATTCATACCAATGCAATAATATATATAGAACTTTAAGGATTTAGCTTGGTCACAATATTCTTCGCTTATTTTTAAGCACTATAATAATTCTATTTTGTTGGCTCAGGATAAGGACGATATCGGATTTTTGAACCTTGTGTTTTGTGTTCCAGTGTAGAGAATCTCTAAAACATTTCGTCGGGATCAGACAACGCTTATGACAGGACAAGTTTCCTTCGACCCTGAGCAGTTGCCGAAATCCATTAAAAGAACTGGTCCTGTGGAAATCTGTAAGGGGAAACTAATATATATATATATAATATAATAATATAGTTATGGTGATGATTATATATATAATATATATAATATTATATATGAATATATATATATATAGTCATATTATATATATAAGTCATATATATGATAGTATATATAATAGTCTATATATTGATTATATGTAGTATATATCCTATATATATCAACAGGGTGGGATAATGCCGACTAAACCTTGGACTTGTGACTATAAACACGCTGTTCTGGGAAAACCCGTGGCTTTAATGATTACACATGGGTAGGGAAATGGCACGGATTAAGGAGGATTTACGCCCCCACAGCTCGATCCTGTAATGTCTGGTATTAGGTTTGAACAAGACTACTGAAATCACTCGTATAGTATTGAGTATTTATTTTTGAGCGCACTCTTTGGCTGTCTCCGCAAGTGCTCACGGGAATATGGTCAAACCAAGTTCGTGCATTACGTTTGCGCGTGAAGGGGTCGCGCACGTTCGGGGGGTTAGGGTTCCTGGTACAACCAATGCCTTAGGTGGACCCATAAACTAATATTCTCTTAATAAGGGTTTGTTGATTCTGGGTGGGAACATGAGAAGGGTTTATGCCCTCAACGGGACCTCCCGGGCCAAGTCCCACCGACAATTTGGATAGACAATCGGTCGGATTGGAAAGGCTCCGGCGGAGTAGGTGTGCAGGCGCAATAATGGGCGCAGAGGGCAGTCGTTTATGGGCCTTATGCATAACCACCATACCGCTCATTCAGATACCGAATACCAGGCTAGTGTTCTGACGTTCAGAAGTGTCTGGTTATAGGACATAGCAGACCAGATAAGATGTCCACGTATCATGCGCAAGGCCCACACGTTACACCTGAATCTGCTCTGGTACCTGCCCTGAGTAATGCCATAGGGATTGGGGATTGTCATGCGCCCATTGGTGGGTGTTAGGGAAATTTATAACCATCTTGACAGAAGGATGCTTTAACCGTGAAGAGAATCCATGACGCCCACATCGGTTTTCCTGGGTCTAGCTGGAGAACTAATGAGTAAAATGCTTATAAGCTCGGTGCATAATCATCTTAGGAGAGACTCTGCACATAGCTTCGAAGTGGTAGGGTGTACCCACCTCTCGTCGCGCAGTATGCTCCTGTATTTTATTAAGTCCCAGTGGTTATTATCTTTAGACCTAAAGGCTCGTATTATTCCTTATCCTTATCTGTAGACAATTAAAGATGCCAAAATGATATTAATGTTCTTAAGGGAGATTCCAGATTTTTAATTAATTTCTTTTTCCCATTAAAAAATAAAGTGTAGAATATTCACCTTTGTCCTATCTAGTCGTCATTTATATTGCAACAGACTTTATAGGGTGAACACCTTATTCTCAATACATAATAATTATAAGTTAAATAATAATAATAATAATAAGTAATAATTACATTATACAAATAAATAATTAATTAAGTAATAATAATAATAACCAAGAAAATGCAAATGATAGGGACATAAATACTAATAATCCATATATAAAATAATAATAAAATAATAATAGATATAGTATAATAATAATACATAAATAATTAATAATAATAATAATAAGTAAAAATTTATAAATTTAATAATGATAATGATATAATGATATAATAATTTGAATAATATAATAATAAATAATAATAAAGCGCAAGAAAACAGGTAAAAAAAAAGACTAATTAATAATAAGTTGTCCAGACTATATTTGTAAATACTATTAATGTATTATAATTATATAATGAATTGTAAAATAATATACAATAATATTAAATAAAATAACAGGGCCTTTGAGTCTTGCTCCTAAACGGAGCCAAGACTTTAGTTCCTGGAGCATAACGTGCTGCGCACGCGCAGAAGCGGCCTGGGCTTCTGGTCGCGTTCGCCCGATGGAGAACCAAGCCGAAAAATAAGACTCCTGATGACATAAATTGTAGTGTAAAACCGTTACGTTTTTCGTGCTGTTTATTTTTTAATAGGATATAGATAAAAAAGCAAAGGTAAATATGAATAATTTATTAATAACAACTTTTATCTATTAAGAATATTAGTAAGATCAAAATGTAGGGCTGGGACCGGTAATGGGCGGACAAGAGAAAGATGGGTTAGTTTCAAAAAATATGTCGCGTCCACATCATTCACACCAAATCGATTACTAAGTGGTTGAACGTTTTTTTGGCATGGGTTAAAATTAATTATGATATAGGATAATAACGTAAGATAAGAAACAGTGTTAATAAATAGATGGAATTTTGCTTCATAGAGCAAATAAAATATATAGTATGATTACTAGATAGTTATAATAGGTATATATATATGACGTTATATATATATATAGTATATGAGATATTACTACTTAGTATAGTATACTGATATATATCATTAGCTATAGTAGTAGTATATATAGTACTATATATAGATAGTATATATCATTATATATATTACTTTCATCTCATGCCTATCCTTAGTTAACCACACCACATTTAGGAAGAAGGCAGAAATTTAAAATTTAGTGGAAATACAAGAATATGACTGTACACATGACCGATTTATATCTTAAGCATAACAGATGTTATTATATTTTAACAGATGAAATTTATATTGAACAAAACATATTTATTTTGAGAGGCGAACTATACATTTTAACAAAACGAAATTTTATATATTGATGACTTGAGATAACATATTATTTAACCAAGATAAATTGCTGTTTTAAACAATATATTTATATATTTATGAAGCCTAGACTTTTTGAAGCGCTATAGATTAAATCTGTACTAAGTTTAAAAGGGTTTGAAACCAATTTGAGTGGTTTATAATCGTGGTCCTACTTATCGTCGGGTTTAAGCTGAGTATGACATCATTATTTCTAGTATCACTATAATGTTGTACAAATAAGAAGGAACTAATCATTGTAAACAATGCGGAAGATAATCTCGGAATATATATATTTCATATGATCGGAAATATGAGAAATCCGAGTGATTAATTAAGAGTGACCGTAAAGCTTCAGTATATATTTAATTAAAGTTTATAATAAATGTTATAATATTCTGGACAGAGAAGAGATGAGAGGGGGTGGTGTTTATGTATTGCAGGCATGTTGTTGTGTAATGAACCCAAACAAATACAAGCTGCAATTAACACGAACGCTAACATGATATAATTGGTTTTGAAGAATAGAGATTTTGGAAGAACAAACTTTTTCAAATGATGGAACCCGGGTATCCCCAGAACTTTAAAGATGGTGGTTATAAAACCCCGGTCGAACTTATATATAATTATATATATTGAGTATATAAGTAATACTCTTACTACGTACTATAACAGTACTGATATAGAGAACGTCGGGCGGCGGCGATTTGAGGTAGAAAAGGACAATACAAAAACTAAAGAAAGAAATGGAACACGAAGGAGCACTATGTCATTGTGAAAGAGCCATGTAATATATTACTTCGACTTCATGTTATCCAGATAATTGAAACCACTCGCATGTATTTCTGAAGAAATTATTACTTTTTCTAATAGATTCTTTATAGTATAGATTTCTCTCAAAGCTCCTCTTGTGCGATGCATTGCTCCATTAAACACTGGTAAAGTGCGCGATGGCAGTCTCAGATTTGATTGAAATTCATCTTAAAAAACATTATACAGTGGCTAATTTGCCTCCTCCTTGCTTAATGAGGCTTTCCATTCATGCGTCTGTTTTTCCAGAAAAAGATGGGGATAAACCATCATTGGAACCAACATTTTACTAATTCTTTCAATCTAGGGCAATATTAAAAATGTTAAAATATTGAAAAAAAAAATTAGCTATTATATATGATAGAGATAGTTTAAACTTATTTTCAGTCCATGTACACTCCTAAAAATTACACAGAATCAATTGAAAATGATATTGTTTTTCATACTTCAGTAACATTCAAAAAAAATAATAATTTCTTTCTAATGAAATGTTAGCCTTTAGAATATAAAATCAAATAGACATGTGTACTAATCTTAATTCATTTTAGCAATATAAATCGCCCATATTTGAACCTACATTCATATCCAGCATGTAGATAACAATATTTCAAGTGTTTTCAATTTTATCCGATGATATATGATTCTTAAGGCTATATGTATCTACACAGGGATTTAATAATGTCAGAGGACACTTCAACCTAGTGTTCCCGCAGCCTACCCTTTTAAAGTATTAAATACTATAAATATGGCAATATTACCCTCTGTTCCAGGCTGGTTTACTACTGGATGAGATGGTCGGGTTGAGATGGATGTGACGAATTGATATACTGACTTAGGTTGGCCCCTCCCTATCACATGGGTTATGCGTATTTAATGAATCTATTCTTAAGGGGACGATATAAAAAATATTGAGCAGTTATTCTGAATCACTTTTCTACAATTAATTCAATAACAATTACAACTAATATAAACAGAACTACCCGAAAAAAATTATCTAAGTAGATATGATAAATAGAAATAAACTCTCAAACGAAAACTGATAGGAGTTTAGCTGTGGAAGTGTCGCATAATTCTTACAAGTGAGCGTTCAGAATACTAAATAAGACATTAGAATACATTAGAAAGATTAGATAAATCCATTTTATCAACTACACCAATTAAAAACACCACTAAAATCTTTAATGCAGAGAAATACTGAATTATCATCTCGAATTGATGTAGAAATGAATAGTGGATCACTCAACCACCTAATATATCATAAGGATATTTTCATTACTAGAAGATTTATAAGTATGGCAAAAGATACTACTATCTCGTTCTTCCCATTCATCAGGGGTTCCACCCCAGAGATTCAAAGAACGTGAGCGTGAAGTTAAATGATTTTAACACAAACTTTACTCTATCAATAGAATCGGATTAACAAAATTAAGCGACCATGAATATACTCTAAATCTAATCGAAATCAAGTAAAAAATTGAATACTATAGGTTTTCCACAAATTGAAGTGCAATAAGGTTTTCTAATGGAACTTCACCATTCCTTTATGTTATATAATTAAGTTTTATAATTAGGCATTGTAATTTTAACTATATATTATAATATAATTATTTATTATATATTTTTATTCATTTATTTTATATTTTTAATTATTGGATATACTACTTAAGCGTTATATATTTAATAATTATAATAAGATAACGGGAGAAAAAACTCAATAAATATTTCATTATAGAGGGCCCCACATTTAATAGAAATCTTTCATAGTATCTGGAGTTTACCTAAATAATCTGATAACGTTATATTGTATATTAATCTAAAATATATATATTCAAATATATTATTATATTCCTTTTGTTATATACGTATATATAGGAGGCCTATTCCGTAGTCATATTCCCTATCTCCGGATAATATCCTTATATAATTATAAAATAAATTATATTATATAATGGTAATAATAAATAAATATAAAATATATATATAATATATAATTACTATTATATTTATATATAGTATATATATATATATAAATTTATATATAATATATATTAAGTATAATACTATTAATAAAAATATAAATAGTATGGTGATAGGGATAAATATTATATATAAATAATATATATATATATATATGTATAATATATTAATATTATATATAGGTATATATATATATAGTTAATATAATATATTAATATATAATATATATATATTAATATATATATATATATTATATATATATAAATATAATATAAGTATATATATAAAATAGTAATATATAATATAATATATTATATAAATATATTATATATATATTAAATATATATAATTTATATATATAATATATAAATATAATTAATATTATATATATATTAATATATATTATATATATTATAATATATAAAGATGAATAAATTCCCTTGAAGTAGATACCAAATAAAAGAAGTGCATAAAAGTTGGAGTTTTTAATTTTTACATTGTACATGCTTTGAATTAACACAAATATAATAATGAAATATTTTGCTGATATATAAAGTTCTAAATCAATTGCCCCTTTCCCTTTAAACTTTCCATAAAAATCCATTATTAAAACCTTTTATTAGCTTTCGTACCCGTATATTTCATCTACATTCTTTAGAATATGTTCCAGAATAGAGTAAATTGAAATATAGATATCCAGTCATCAATAATTTTTACAATGTATATAAATATAATAATAATAATATAAATATATAAAGTGTTATACAGTATATTATTAAATCATTTTTACATTTTTTATTATTTTATGTTGTGTGCAAATTCCAAATTTAATAAAAGTGAATATTAGGTACAGTGAATATTGTAGCTTGCTTTCTTGTATTCTACTCAAGGAATTGTATTTATCCTTGAAAATATTAAACTACGATAATTAGTGTTAGTTTTGACAAGAAATACTATATATATATTAATAATATATAATATATATATATTTTAAGTAATATATTAACAAAAATATTACCTAGTATGTACATATTTACATATATTTACATAGTATTTACTATTATATTACTATTTGTTCTATATATATTTGCTATAGTATTAATATATATATATAAACTAGTATATATATTAGTATTAATATTAGAAATTCATTATATATATATATTATTATAATATATGTTATAGTGATAGAGCATATATAAGGCCTATAATTCAAATGGTATATAGTATACTATATATATATATATATATATATATATAGTATATATATATAGTTATATATATATATATATATATATAAATATATATATATATATATATACATAATAATATATATATATATATATATATATATATATATATATATATATATATGATATAGTATATAATATATACGTACGTATATGAGTATTATATATATATAAATAAAGGTATATATATTATAAAAAGCATAAAAATATATAGTGAATAATATATATATAATATTAATATGTTATTATATATATATATATATATATATTATATATATATTAAATAACTCACCCGCTATATATATATATGATAATAAATAATTTTAAAATTTTAATATATTAACGTTAATTTATATAAAATTTTTAAACTTTATACTTCACGTACGTTAGTTATAAGTATATTTATTATAATATAATATATATTAATTATAATAGAATATAATAATAATATAGTAGTTATTAATATAAGACTGCATATATATATATATATAAGTTTCCTTTTTGGAACCTGAACCTTTTGTTTTATAAATATAATTTATTTATGATCACAATATATATATATAATATACTAAGTTGAGTATGAAATATAAGTTTTGATATATACTATTAGTATTAATATTATCATTATATATATTTTTCTTTTATACTAGAAATTCGTAATCAGCTTTACATATATATTATATTGTAATACATAAATAGATAATAACTTATGAGTTTATGTCTGTGATATAATAGTAATAGACCTATTTATATATGAGTATATATAATATTATGAGAGTTGACTATATTATATATTACATAAATTATTATATCATGATCATATAAAAAATTATATCATATTGATATAAGAATAATTTAATTCAGTTGTTTAAGACTATTTAGAAATTTTAATATAAAAGGAGTACTTATAGTGTTGATACACTCCTATAAGAGATTTAAGATACGATTGAAAATTATATTGATATATATAATAATATATATACTCTATATATATGTATATATAGTATATATATAAAATAATTAATATATTCATAAAATTTACTCATTATTATATATAATTTAATATATATATATAAATACTACTAATAGATATTTATTATAAATATGAGTCTTTTTATAATACTAAAATAAGTAAGGTTGTGGAATAACTAATACACTTTTATATTTATTATTAGGGTAGTTAAGAGGTCATATCCAATTGCAAATATTATTTATGATAGGAGGGGCTATGGAATAACTAAACATCCCCTTTAATTATAAATAGTGAGTTAATATACCGTCATATTTATGATAGATAGCTAGATATATAGGTTAGATTTTGTAAAACTATGAATAACAACATTATTGATAGATTTAAACTAATCTCAATATCATTATATATATAATATATAAATACGTAAATTATCCTACTACTGTATAATGAGTACGAAAGGTATATCTAATGTATATAGTTATTATAATAATATCATGTGTTTGGCGATAATGCTATATACAAACTTTAAGGAGAGTATCTCGAATTACCTTGTATTCCCCTTGAAAGGGGAACCCCTGAAAAGGCGTTATAAAGTCATCCGGTTAAAAGGTACCTTTGTTATCCCTACACATACTACCTTACTAGTATTTTATAACTTTATACATATATTATAATTATACATTACATAGAAAGTAGATTAGAAAAATATATTTGTATATATAATTTTACATATGGTATCATATATATTATTAATTTTGACTATACTACAAAACCATATCTAAATAGTAAGTTATTATAATATATAATATATATTATTATAGTTATACTATCATCCCTGACATAGTCAGATTTACTGAGTTTTATACATGATTAAAAAAATTAACTGGATTAGTGCAAATTATATAAAAAGGTGATTCAGAAAATCTAAATTTACATATTATCGTGAAGATATAAAGGAAGCTAGGCAATAGATCAGCTTTCTCCTCCGAACCTAACTATAATCACCTTTCATATTACTATTAATGAAATGATCCCACCCAGGGGTACTTGATATATAATATACTATATTTTTATATACCTGTATCCTAAAACATTTAAATTTCTTTGCTATTATATATAAAACAATATATTCTTTTTTTTTTACAAACATTTTCTGTTAATGTTTAACATTAATGCAATCTTGTATAACAATGAAAGTATTCTGATTCTCACTCAAAGTGAACCTTTAAGCTAAGTTTTAGGTAATCAAAAGTTTTATGAACCGTTCTGAATTAAAAAAGGAAAAAATTAATTTTTGGTATGTGCTGGGTGCTGGCCACATTTAAGCTCCAAACTAACGTACAAATATTCCTTTGTGAAAGCTTATTTTGGATGTAAATTCATTTAAGATTTTCATAGAGATTTGAATTTTTTCCAATTGTATATAAATCACATGAATATTGTTAATAAATATTTCCAAATCAATACAGTTTACTGAAAATGCTAATATGAATTTATTTGTTTTTCTCGTTTGAAAAATATTTTAGTTTTTAGATTTCGACATGGAATATTCAGTAAAGTTTAATTTCAAAACTTTTAATTAAAATTTATAATTTATAGGATATTATATAATATTATATATTAATATATATATTATATATATATATATATATAATATATTAATATATATATATTTATAATTATATATTTAATATATATATATATATAATATTATATTAAATATAAATATAATATATCATATATATATAGTTAATATAAGTTATAAATATATATATCATGACCTAATAAACAGTTATTAACGTAAAAAATAACTATATAAATAGGATATATAATGTATATATATATGTACTTATAGTATTACTAAAGTCATTACTAGGCTACTTATATAGTTATAACTGTAAAAACATATACTTTAATAAAATATTATATGTTACCTAATATATACAAATATATATATATATATATAAATATATATAATGAAGATGAAAGTAGTAAATATATTGATAATAATAGCTACTATTTGTAAGTATATGTAATATTACATAAATATACTGTATACTATATAATAAGATTGAGCTAATTAAACAATAAGTAGAGGTATATTAAATATATATATAGTATATATATATAATATATATCTAAAATATATATGTAAATATAGTATATATTCTTTAATGAATACCTATTTTATATATAGTGTATATATATATATGGAGAAACCAATATTATATAATATATACTAAATATTTAAAAAATATTGATTTTACGGCACTTATATATATATATGGTATGCAAAAAAATATAGTTTTTAAATATAGTCATAAATTATTATTATATATATACTTAGTATAATTAAAAAATATTATTATATTTTAATTCAACAAGATAGTAGATATATAAATACAAGGTTAACTATATATAATGTATATTATTTTATTTATATGATATATATATATTATAATATAATATATATTATATAATATATTACATATATATATATATATTATCATATAGTAGTAGGTAAAAAGGTATCCAAAGTAATAAAAATTTTATCCAATATTAGCAAATATATATATATAGGTATATATATAATTATGCAAATATATTAACAACAATAACATATAAAGTATATACAAAATAGTAGGTATCTTTAGATTTATAGGTTATTATATATATATATATAATATATAATAGAGTAAACTCCTTCCAGGTATATGGTGTGCAAATATATCATACCCTAATTATACTACAATATCCTAGTATAACCTCTATATAATTATACATATAATGAGTAATTAAAGCCTTATATATAATATATCATCCCACCTATCTTTCTCCGGAAGAAACTAGGTGGGAAGTAAGGTGAACTCCATTTCAGGTAAAGATCGACAGGTCCTGTCACCTCTCGGAAACAGATAAGCGTCAGTAGAAGAACAATCATGCAACACAAGTTCGAAAAAAAGAGAAGCCAACCACAAGCATATACCGCTCTCCCTTATATCTATTAGTTTGAAAAGAAACTCGTCGGAATCAGAAAATCCACCCCTAGAGCTTCGCGGAACCGCGACGGACCCTCAATTTGGCATATCGTCAAGTGTAGGGTCATTTTCTTGGCCACGGTGGGCCACAACCATACCCCCCTCACAAAACCCGCCATTAACCCATTATGTGCACCTTTCTTCTCGCCTCTGGTAAACTCACATTTCTCTCCTCCAGCGATTCTCTTTCCCTGACTCAATTCACTTTTCCTTCGGGTCTCCCAAGCTGGTCGAGTGCTCCAGCACATTCACCACTATACTCGTACATCCGCTTAACCAACCACACTATCATACCATATCCAATCTCACATGACTAAAAAGAGCCATGCTTCCAGTTCGTTGACTCAGTATTATTCTCTCATTAATCCCTTTTCTTCACTACAACGCAACAAATTCTCCTCCAAATACGTTCATTCCTAACAATTATCTTCCAATTCGTGTAAGGTACTCACACACTAACAGCCCCTAAGATTGTTCCTTCTGAAACAACATGGTGATACTTTATGATCTAGGTATTCCTCATATTCCAGAACCAATGCATTAGTGGCTCACACTATACATTTAAACACAGGATAGGAACAATAACAAATAACGCCTCAATTATAAGACATCAGCTACTACCCTCAAAGAACTTAGTCCTTTTCCATCCACCAACGTAGGTTTAAACTGCAAACAACCACCTTCCTAGCCATCTCCCAACTTTCTACTACACTCTGCATTCATTCCATTTAATTCTCCTTCATCCAACATATACCATTAAATATTTAAACTCAGACACTTGTTCCAGCTTCTCACCATCTAACATGACTTCACACACCGAGGATGTCCTCACTCACAACCATAACCTTACCTCTATCTACGTTTTACTTTCAAACCCTTCCTATTACATACCCTGCCAAATCTCTCACCAATCCACTTCTACAAACTCTCTTCGGGATTCACCGCCCAAACAACAGGACTTCATTTCCGCATATAAGAGTGGTAAAGGGCACCCTCCCACTCTCTTCCAATTCTTCCATCAAAATCCCCCTGATCCAGCACCATCCCCTGCCACCACCACATCTAATTCTTTCATAAACCCCATCCACCATATCAAATTGTGAATAACACAAGCGGTATACAGAAAACATTCCATGCCTCCTATAGCTCCGCAATATTAATGAAAATAAAACCAATCACCAATTCAAACACCATTTATTCCTCCTTACACGAGGCTTTAATATTCAAAAGCCTACCACCAAACACCATATGTTTACTAACTCCTGTCATAAGTCTCTTCGGCGCTATTGGAGTCCTACTTATACCGCCTAGTTGCAAATTCCACTTAAACTCCTAGAAGAGTAACGAATTAATTTATTATCTTTCTTTCTCTTTACACTTTCTTCAATCATTTGTTTCAATGCATAGATTTGATCCACACACATCCTCTACCACTCAAAAACGCACCTTGTTCTTCACCAAGTCACTCAGTCACTCGATTTGATCTACACGACCTCTAAAATACCAGCATATATCTTACTCATACAATACTCAATTATAACTAATACCCCAAATAATATCCCAATTTCATACATTTACCTTTATCTCCCTTATAGTATGAGTGAGTATAAATTGATATAGTTATATATATATAATATATATATATATATATTATATATATAATATATATAT
>JABUQX010025880.1:2500-15013 GCA_015478945.1 Trachelipus rathkii
CATAATGACGAAGGAACTAAGTTCTTCAGGTATTTTAAACAAACTTGTTCACAATGTCCTACTTAGAAATTCGAGAAAAATCGTAGGCTAGCTCCTTCAGGCCGCCCTTCTAGCTTGAACTAATTGTGTTGTTGGGAGGGGCTTCAATAAAATTGAAAGGAACAATGAAGATAGACTCGTCGTCACAGGGGTGGATAGGCGCTGATGTAATAGAGAGAATGTAATTAATGAAAAGTAGAAAGAGAGTTGAGGGATAGGAACGCCACTATTTATAGGTTTAAAAGGGGAACCGTGGCCGCCGACAAAAGCTGCTACAGAACAACCGAAACGGAAATAAGAGAGAGAAAGTCACAAGGAAAAGGATAAATTCCAAAAGCGGAAAGTTTTAGAAATCAAAAGCTTTATGCCATACTATATCGAAGACTTTTTGCATTACCCAAATGTTGAAAGGCACAGGAACAGGAATTAAAAAGAAGATAAAGAATATCACATGTAGATCGTCTTTTACGAAAGGTATGCTGATGATCAGAAATAAGATCAGAAGAATTGAGAGGTTTCCAAATCTTCCCCATAAAGATAAATTCGAAAACCTTAGAAAGAACAGAATTTAAAGCGATAGGATGATAGTTGGATGGTTGAGAAAGATCTTCTTTTTCTGCACAGGTTGAATGACCTCGATGGGAAGGTCAAAGTTGAAAGGCAGAGATGAAATACGGTAATTTAGCACAGGAGGAATACCAACAAGGCTGTACGCCTTCTTAGCGTTAAGATCAGAGAGAGCATAAAAGGTATTTAAAATACAAGGCATAAATGAATTGGGGCGGTGGAGGGGTTGGAATATCTCCGGAATCGTCTAAAGGGAAGTGGAATTAGATACAAAGGTTTGAGTGAAGAGCACAGATTTGGCATAAGGCTTAACGGCAGTTGTGCCATCTCAAGATACTAGAAGAGGGAAATTGGAGGAAGAAAAAATAGTTAATATTCTTTGTAAGATTCTAGAAAGGGCGAGTGGAAGAGGAACAAGAATGTTTGTCGCATTTTACACACAATAAATGCGATTATAGTTACGAAGAATATATTTAGCACCATTCCGGGATGAAATATAAGTTATAGAAATTTTTAAGAGTAATATCATAATAGATTTTAAGTTTTAAATTAAATAAATAATTTATATTATATAAACTTCACTTATGGGGAGAGGTAAAGGAAGCAAATATTAAAGACAAAAAAAAATATGCCTGAGCAAATAAGTCTTTTCTCAAAAACGGGAGCAATTACTAATATGCGGGGGAATCTGTTTAAACCTTCTGATGCTTGAATCTTCAACCAGATGTTGAGGGATCCCTCTATAAAGGATAAATTAATTATCCAGTAAGTTAAAAATTAAAGAAAAATAATTCGATTACACTGCACTATAAAAATTTATTTGAGCCGAAGCAAATCTAAACCAAATCGATGATAGCTTAAAAGGAGCAAGCATGAAACGAGCAAGTCGTGATTAATAATCTATCTCTCCCAATTTAAGTTGGAATTAGATGTTTGTATTTTTCCTTTATCTTTGCATCTGGCTAGACCATTTTTGCCAAGGCATATTTTAAAGCTCATTTAATAAATTTAAAGTTAGATTTTTATTTAGATTTATTTTTGTAAGTTTGGGACTGGATTTTAATTAGCTATTTAGAGGAAAAAATTATTTATGTACCACATGGAACCGTTTAGTAAAATTTCAATATAAGTTAAGCAAGTTTCTGAAGCTTGAAACCGACGGTAATTCGTGAAGGAAGCTTCCCTATTGCCAATAATATGAGAACAAGCAGAGTTAAATCAAGGTTTGTAAGGTTTAGTTGAAGGGAAAGGAAATGTAATGTACTCCTCCATGCCAGAGACAATCTCCTCGGTTGTTCACCCTGCACACTCCCGGGTACCTCACTACTTCTCCCACCAAAGCAAAAGTCATTTCATGGGAAACCAAAGAAGTACGACCGCAAGCCCGACCAAGTTTATGGTACCGAAGTTCCCAAAGTATTTCCTCATAGTATGTGGGGTCTTTCCTGGGGAAGATTTGAAGAGATAAAACAGGATACTGGGATTAGAAGGTGATCGGAGGAACCCAGAGGAGAAAAGAATTAACAAAACAAGGAAAAAGATTAAAGGTTATTATAAGGTCTATGTTGTTAGATTACCTCCAAGACGATCAGGGATGCGAGTAGGGAGCTACATCAACTGCTCGAAATCATTCTGGACAGAAAAGTGACAGGCAAGTTTACTAACTTTATCTTGATAATTAGAGGAAAACTATCATCGGTGGTGAAGGTTGAAATCGTCTAGAATGATAATTTCAGAGAAAAGTGAAGGAAAGAGAATGTGTTCTAATTTTTTGCTAAAGTTTTCGAAGAATTTAAGATAGTAATTTGAGTTAGGAGATAGATATACAAAACAGATGAATTTAGTAGTAGATTGACAAGATAGCTTGAGACATAAGATAGAAAATTCGGAAGACTTCAAATCATAGACACAAGAACAAACAACGTCATTGATTGAGCA
This sequence comes from Trachelipus rathkii, assembly GCA_015478945.1. NCBI lineage: Eukaryota > Metazoa > Arthropoda > Malacostraca > Isopoda > Trachelipodidae > Trachelipus > Trachelipus rathkii. Next base: position 5,045 of record JABUQX010025880.1, read on the forward strand.
CATATCACAACAACCGCCTTTGCTGAAAATTGAGAATAAAGACAACAAGATGGAACAAGAGTAGGGTTTGCTGCCCGAGTGCTCAAACACCAAAGTTCTGTAATAATAGATATGAGGTTTAACGGAGGAGAGGTGAAGTTCAACAAGGCCGAAATTAGATTTTAAAGACCTGAAAGTACAAGAAATTCATGTAAAAGAAGATCGTGGCGTCAGAAATGGTGGACCATATGTGACGGTAACCGGACCCCATGCAATGGTGATGGGGATAGGTGAGGACTATTTTTGGAAAATACCTCACGTCCTTCTCCGAGTTGAATCGTGTGGCTGCATTTTATTATTTCTTTTAAATGGAAAGTGTTATCTGTAATAATATTTTATAGTGTGTGATAAATTAGAGCCAACTCTGATGTAAGAAGAATGTGGATATAAGTGCAATTTGTGCAAACCATTGGGCTGGAGTGCTTGGCATGTACGGCTACACTCAGTAAAATGCCTTATATGGGGAATAACTCGTCTTTTTATGTTTCCTCCTTTGAGCTATTATTATAATATTATATATATATGATAGTAGTAATATTATATATTATATATATATTATTATATATAGTATATATATATAATATATATTATTATGATATAATATTATATATATAATTATATAGTTATATATATATATATAGAGTATATATATATATATATATATATTATAGTATATATATATAAATATATAAAATACATCACATATATTATATAATATATTACTATATATATATATATGTTAGTAGTATTATATACTATTATTATATATATATTATAGTATATATTATATTACTATGATATATAGTTGTATATTATATTGTGGTGTTTAGTATATATCGTATAGTATATAGTAAATATATATATTATATAGTACATAAATGAGTGTATACGATGATTATTATATAAAATACGTAATATACTGCATAATATACTGTCGTATATTATTATAGTATATTATATCTATAACTTACGTATTATATCTAGTAAGGTAGTATATATAGTATAGTAGTATGAGATGTATAAGTAGTATATTATTACTGCATATAGTATTATATAAGTATTTTATAATATATATTATTATATTTACTCTTTACTTTCTCACCCCTGACTCATCCCGTCTTCAGGGTCGTCATTCCACATCCTATTATATCCACGCCCGCCCAAATCGGCCTCGCCCACAGATTTCACCAGGACGAAATGTTCTCAAATGGCTCATGTAAAAGAGTTAGATTGCAAGTTGATAGAAATATGGGATGGGTTTTCCGGGACATGGTTTACAATTTGGAGATATTTTTGTAAGGTTGGCTGGGTTGAAATATTGTTACGAGTTTGGTGGTGACCGCATATATCATATATTATATATAGTATATATTATATATAATAAATTATATAATATATATATCTAATATAGTTATAGTTATATTATTATAATAATATAATAGTATATATTAGTATATATATATATATGATAATTTATATATACTATATATATATATATTATATATTATAATATATGTTATAAAATTATTATATTAGTTGTATATTGTATTATATATATATTATATGTATAGTATATATTAGTAATATATATATAGATGTATATATATATATATATATATATATATATATATATATAGTATATTATATATCACACTTAAAAATTATAGTAAAATTTTAACTACACTAGAAAAAATACACATTAATTTAACTATTTTTTTTTGTACATTTTTACTACCCAGTAGTTTATTTTACGAATTTTCGATGGTTAAGTTTTTACTTTAATTATCTTAGTTTGTTTGTCAATGGACTTTCATATTGAGTAGGTTTGACTTTTTTTTAAGTAGTTTAAATATTTTATTCAAAAATTCTTTTACATATCTGGAACAGAATCCCAAAGATAGTGTAAATGTCTCACTACAGAGACATTTACACCAGACAACAACCGATATCTTTAGTAATTATAAACGACCTATTAGATCTAGACTTAGCTACTATATCTCTAGTAGATCTGTTACAATTACTATTTTTGATATGTTATTTTTTCTACATAGAAAAGAAATATTTACTCATATTTGCTGGTAAAAAGATTCAAAGGTAAATTTAAGAGGTACTTATACTGGTTTGTTGTTTTACTACTACAGAAAATTAATTGGAGTAGGTTTAAATTTTGTAGTAGCTATAGGATGATCAATGATGTGAAAGATAATTTAAACATCCGTACTTGAATGTGGATCTTCAAACAAGTTAAGTAAAGATTAATATTTTTTTTTGTACATTATCCTTACACTTATTTCATATATAAGACTCAAACAGTTTTAAATATATAAATATTTATACTTTCTCGCGTAAGAAAAAATTAGGAAAATAATAAACACTATAAAAAATTCAACAATATATTCTCAATAATAATATGATATAATAATAATAATAATATAAAAAATAATAAATACTCAACGTACTAAAAAACAGTGCAGTCTGGTTAACGTTGTGTGTGTTGTGTGTGCTGTGTGTGTGTGGTGTGTGTGGGGTGTGTGTTGTGTGTGTGTGTGTTGTAAGCCCTGCTTTGACAGTATATAATTATGTAAAATATATAGTATTATAATAAATATAGATATATTATATATATATATATATGATATATATTATATATAATATATATATATTATATATATATATTATAGTCTATTATAGTTAGATATATTATTATATTATGATATTTCCTGGTAATAATAATTATAATATATATATTATATTATCATAAATTACAGCGGTAGTATAATATTATAGTATAGTATTAAGAATATTATAATAAGTAGATAATATAGTATGTATATTATATATATCATATATATATGAGGGTTAGATATGATAGATAAATATTGTAGGGGTCAGCCTCGTAGAAGAGCCCAATCCATATCTCAAAAACTACAAACAATTGGAAAAAAGGAATACATTGCTGGAAATGCTGGTCCAATTTTAGTGCGGTAAAATAAAATTTATAAGAAAAAAAAAAAAAATAAAAAAAATCTCCAAAAATACCCAACCCCGTTCTAGAGTAATATTTTGGAAATCCTGGTTAAAATTTAGTATTAGGAAAATGTAAAATAAGTAATATAAAAAAAAAAAAATATGTAATAACATATTACAATGAGAGATTAGAGGAGCCTAGCTTTAGAGACCTTTTATTGTTACTCGTTAAAATAAATAATTAAGAGTTCCTATTAAAATTAGTTGTTTTTTTTTAACTATAAGAAGTACCAATAAGCGCTATAGACCTGTTGGCACCGAGTGTGCAGGTAAGGTCGTAGGGTCTCTCAGCCTGTCCGGGGAACTAACGGGTAGACTAAATCTCCCTCCCCTCCGGTGGAGGTCTCCGACCCCGGAACTCTTACAGTATTTGGGTGTCGCGGGGGTGTCCTCCGCCCTCCGCTAATATCAGGGTATGGAAAACGTGTCCCCCCCTGTGTCCCCGTCGGCTCGAGCCCCCTAAATTGCGGGTGTAATACCTTTACATAATAATATATATATATGTTATTTATAATCAAATACCAATTTTGTTTTTTTTTAGTTTTAACCCCATTTCCCCTAACTTATTTGACAGATTTCCACAAAATGTATTCATTTCCTGTAGCTTTTAGTTGTCTGCGAGATATGATTTTTTTTTTTTTACATTTTGATTGTTGTTTTTTGTTTTTTTGAGTTTCCTCGGTAAATATTTTGGTCCCAGATTTTCAAGCAATAGTATTCCTTTTCGCCGTGCTGTGTTTATTTTTGAGATATGGATTGTGGCTCTTGTAGAGGCTGGCCATATATTATATATAATAGTATATTGATATTATATATAGATATATATATATTAGTAATATATCAATATATAGTATATATATAACTAATTATATATATATAAGTATAAAAAAAAAGAAAAACAAAAAATATAATATATAGTTTCTATATATATATATATATATTATATATATATTATATAATTATATATATTTATATATATAAGTAAATAATATATTATTAATATATTATATAGTAAGATATATATTATATAAGTTGGCCAGGACATTTCGATATCCGTGCATATGTTCTTGGTAGAAACATACTATAATGTGCAACAGTCTAATAGTATCGGAGAGAGATGGCTGGAATCTGTCCATAAGTTTGCCCTGGAAATGTAAAAAAAAAAAAAAAAAAAAAAAAAAAAAAAAAAAAAAAAAAAAAAAAAAAATCTCAAAAACTCAAATAACAAAAACGAAAAGAAATACATTTTTGGAATCCTGTAAAAATTTCACATAAGAAATGTAAATTAGATAAAACGAATAAAGGAAACAATATAGTAATGATGTTAGATAGCCTTATTTAGATACCTTTTTTGTGTTTCTCCGTATACAATAAATAGACATTTTAAAAGTTTGCTTTATATCGGTTGCACACTGGGGGCTCGAGCCGACGGAAATAGGGGGGGACGTTTTCCCCATACCCCTGTAGGGGAGGGGCGGAGGAACCCCCGCGACACCCAAATACCAAAGAGCGGGGTTCCGAAGATCCCTCCCCGGAGTGGGGAATTAGGTTTCTACCGGCCGTAAGGTTCCCGGAAGCTGAGAGATCCGCCGACTCCTGCCATCGTGCGGTTATGATCCTACTTATGTATTTGGTTTCTTATGTTACACAAAAAACAAGCATAATTTTAGATAGAGAAAGTCTATTTATTTTTTAACGAGTAACCAATTAAATAGGTGCTCTAATAAGGCTCTCTAATCGAAACTCTTGGGGAACGCCACTGATAACATATATTTTGTTTTTTTTTTATATATGTTTTTACATGTACAGAATATATATATTGTATTTCAAAATGTATTTCCTTTTGCTGTAAGTAATAGTAATTTGTTTGAAGATTTTTTTTTTTTTTTTTTTTTTTTTTCTTTTTTTTTTTTTTTTTTTTTTTTTACATTCCAGTAATAAGCTTTATGCGATTCTCACAATGTTAATTCCGTTTTACTGTAGCAATAATAGTTTATAAGATACATATGACGGATAATTCGAAAAGCTGACCTATATATAATATCATATAGTATATATATAAATATATATATATAGTATATATATAGTATATATTATTATCTATATATATATACTATACGTATATATATATATATATATGTAGTTATATAATATTATATATATATAGTTGTCACCACCACTCACGGGCAGAGCCCTATTTCAAGGAGGGGGTGTTGCACAGCTCAGACATTCATCAACTAACTGCAAATTACGCAGATAAGCACAGACTGCAGGCTTTAAAGTGACTAGAGATTAAATTTCAGCAGAAAACAGAAAAAGTGGAAGAGAATTCCACAGAACAGAGGTGGCAGGAAAGAAGGAAGCACCGCAGCGAGCTAGCCTGGAGTTACCAATTACAACACAAAACTCATGCGCTCACACAGCACCCCTTTGTGCTACGAGGGCGCGTATATATATATTATATATTATGTATATATAGGTTATATATAGTATTATAATATATATATATATATATATATATGTATATTATTTATATATATATATATATATATATATATATATATATATATATATTATATAAGTAATATATTATATAGTAGATATATATTATATAGTATATATTATATATATATATTAATATATATATAGTATTATATATATATATATTATTTATAAAGTATATGTATATATATATATATATATATATTATGGTATATAGTATATAATCTGTTTGTTTTGAAATTAAAGTTTCCCTTTTAAAAACAATTCTCTCATTTTGAAGCTAAGGGAGTTGCCAATTAGTCTTAAATCATTTTATTGTTCTAATGTCTAATTTATCATTTATTTTTTAAAATCTTTTTTAGTATATTGAAATATGTTAGAAAAAATTATTAAATGATCGTTTCATGAAAATAACTTATAACTTAAATAATAACAATTAAATAAAATTATAGATACTTTAAATTAAATGTTATTTTGCAATAGGCAGAAATCCCTACGAAACCTAATGTTTAACAAAAGTAGTTTTTTGCATGTCGTGTCGAATTGAAAATTTTAATTTTATCTTTCGTTTTTAAAAACTGTGAATAAGCTTAAATACAGTCCTAAGTGTCCCATTACTATCTTTTAAGTTGCTATGGCTTATAATGCTATGAGCAAAAGTCTTAAAGTATATATTATAAAATACAAGATTTTCTCAATCAAAATATTTTATAGTAAGGTGGTGCCGATGTTTAAGGCTTTACACGTCCTTATAATAATTAAGTAAACAGAGTGTGGAACCGTAGGCCGGGCAAGATTTTGAGTTGAAATATTTTTGAGTCGGAGCAGGGTCTGGAGATGTAATATTTTTTTTGTTTCTGAAGATATATAGTATATATATAGTATATATGTATATATAGTATGTATATATATAATATATATATATATATATATATTTAATATATGTATATATATATATATATATAGTATTATATATATATAATTATATATGATTCTTTTCAGCATCGCGAAAAAGGCCAGGCATGTAACTTAAAAACTATAACAGGTACACGAAATAAATATCATTTTTATGTGGTAATTACTCGTGGGGTTTCAGCCCCCGATTTTATGAAAATCGAAGGATATACTCATTAAAAAAATAATAATGATAGAAATAATAAAACGAAAATTGTCGCTCTCCTTAGGACAAAAAGTTACAGCCTCTTAAACGGTTGTAAAAATACTCCATGGATTTATTAAAAAAAAAAAAAAAATTTTTTTTTTTTTGAAAATCAGGATATATATTAACTCTAAAAAAATAATAATGAAGAATAGTGAAAACGAAAAAATCGCAGTCTCGATTTAGAATAAGAAAAAGCTAAGCAGCCTCTTGAAGTTTAAAAATTGTCCCCGTAGACTTTCTATAATAAAAAATGAGTCGGCCTCGTGCTCGTCTTTAGGGCCATCCTAGTTCAGGGTTTATGATAAGATTTGTTAATTCCAACATATATTGTCTCTGTGTATATTTAGCAATGCTTAATCATAACCTGACTTAGAGGTCCTGAAATGACCTAACCTGGATCGATAATATTGAACAAGTCTATGGGTCTTAACAACCTTTGAGATGCTGTATAGCTTTGCTTTTTCTAAAGAGAAGCGATCAATTTCGCTTCACTCATTGTTCCTTATTATTTTTTTAGAGTATATCCCTGTGATTTTCATTAAAAATCGGGGGTGACACGCCCTCTTGGTAACAATTACCTTTTATTTTATCATTTTCTATTGCTCATGTGATGTTGTGGTTTTTTATCTATTAATATCTATATTTCCTAATACACGCACAAATTTGTTATTTCAAGATCATTCATTTCCTCAAATCCTTTATAGGCCTCGGAATCCGCGCTAGACAATCTATATTATAACTTTAGCAATTATTCTTCTTACCTTTGTGCCTTTCATCCATTTCTTCGGGTTGTCATACTTATTTTTTGGTGCAAGGTCTTATTGTTTTCACTTACACTTGGTTTCAAACTGCTCAAAATCAATTTGGGGAACTCGCTATTCCTTTTCCCCGTCCTCTAACAAATCCTGTTCCGAGCTTTTCATATTAACAATGAATAACCTTTGTGAACGAATTCCATTCTCTCGACTTCAGTATTAACTTCTCTTTTATATCTCCCTTCATTGTCCCGTCATAAAACACTCGCACAGAGTTCCTCCAATCCCGGTACTTTCTGCGCTTTCTGCATTCTGCACCGCACTTCTCCAATAAAATTTCCCATCAAAATAATTATCTGCATGTCAAAGTCCTGTATGCTTGGTCTACTTTTCTCAAAGTTTCTTCCTCTTTACCGCCGCGAACCTCGATATTATGCCTTCCGGCTCGGCCTTCCTTTAATATCCAAATCTTTACCCATCTCTTTTCACAAATTCAACGCCCTGCAAGTTTTGGATTATAATGATCTTAAGTCCTAAGATCAATCCAACACCATTTTAATAACCTTCTTCACATCAACACTACTTCCTTCTCATGATTTTTGCCTTTATAATAATAGTTATATATGATATATATTTAATAATATATATAGTATATATTATATATATATATAATATAGTATATTATATATATATAATATATAGTATATATATACATATGATGTTATAGTATATAATATATATATAAGTATAATATAATATGATAAATATAATATATATATATATATAATAATTATAATATAATTAATAATATATATTATAAGTATATATATAGATATATATTATATATATATATATATTATATATAATATTATAATTATTAATATATATATATATATAATTTAATCTGATTAGTATATATATAATATATACACTTGTACTGTGGACTTTTTTTCTAAAAAATTCCATAGTTCAAACATATATTTCTAACTTCAGAAAAGTTTAAGAGTGTAAGATTAGGTTTGTTTTATAACAAAATTTGCTTATGGCGGCAAGCTTCTGGCATAATTCCAGACGCTTGCCACTAAAGAATTTTCGGTACATGATCAAAAGTTCGAAAATTATTGTTAAGAATAATTTTTAAAAAATCCACTATTTATATAAATAAAAAAAAATCAAAAATGAAATATCTCGAAATGTACCGATACTACAAAAAATCCATTACAATTATTGGAATCAGGATAAAAGCTGTATAAAAAATATGTATAAAAAATAAAACAAAATAGTGTAGGGGGCGGTCGAGGGAGTGGGCCGGAGGAACCGCCTGTCGACACCCAAATTACCGAAATGAGGTGGGGATTTCCTGGAGACGTCCTCGGAGGGGGGTGAAATTGTTTCTACCCTGTCATTCCCGGAAGGCGCGGTAGAGACCCCGACCTCCTGTGCCATCTTGCGGTTAGTACCCTTGGTTGTTCCTTTAGTTAAATAATTTTTTTTTTAACCACTGATGCGGCATGTGAGTAACCAAACGGTAACGGTTCCTAATATTTTATGAATCTGGCATGTTTGATAACCAAGCTTACAAATTGTAATGTTATGATCATATACTAGGAAATATAATATATTTATATTGAAATTATATATAATATATGATAATTATCACCATATATATATTATATAAAAACACATATACATAATTATAATATTATATATATATAGTACCACACACACCCTCACAAACACCCCTCATTATTATATAGTATATATACTATATATAGTGCCTCCACGTATATAATACACCCATATATATAACTAATGATACCCACTTAGCGGCATTCCCAACCGTCTGCGCAGCCCACGCCCTGGTAAAAGCGAAATTTCTCTCTCTCATCTCTCTCCTCTCACCAGGCTGTATTTCTTCCGATATCCTATCCCCAAACTCCAATTCAAAAATACAAAAATAATAACCTACATAGACCCCCCCCACTGATCATAACCATTAATCATTTCAGAACCCCTCCTGTACCCATGCCGACAAAACTCATCTCTAGACGTTCCTCTAAATCACCTATAAGCGTTGGTTATTCATTCCAACAGTAAATGCGGCCTCTGCTGCAATCTAGTCTAATCACCTTGGCATCACCCACGTGGATCAAGATACCGAATTGCATCTCCACCACATAGTAACCTGTAAAGCCCTCCATCATTCCCTCAAAACAAAACACCCAAAATTACTCGAATACCTGTCGTACACCTCACTTCCACCTTTACTGACCGACAGCATCAATAAGCATCGATATGTACAGAACAAGAAAATTGAAATTCCCCGAACTTATCCCAGATCACAGTTTCAGTAATGAAACAATCTACACTGTCAACAAACCATTCACATATTCTCATGAGATTCTAACAATCAATATATGGATCCTACAGTCTGATTATCACCATACACTAATCCTTCTCCCAATCTAGATTAGAAATAAACCC
>JABUQX010025881.1:0-7500 GCA_015478945.1 Trachelipus rathkii
GAGAGAGATCACTACTCTACATACACAGGTTAATAATTCATGTAAGACCCTAGTGCACTCAGACTTGGTCCCTCTACATCCCACCAAGGGTTTATTTAATTGCACAGCCACTTTCTACAACTACTGCTCTGCATCATCCGTTCGCTTTTCATCCAACATATATCCTAAATATTCAAAATCAGACATATATAATATAATATATCATATTATATATATATATAAAAATTAATATATTATATATATATATATATATATATAATTAATATTATATATATATCATATATATATATATATATTATATATTATCTATATATATAATATATATATATATATATATATAATGTTGGCAGAGGAAGTATGCTGGGATCAACAAGTGTACCCGACGGTGAGGTACCTCTCTCCGCTCTTTCTAGGAGATATGAAGTTCGAAGAATTTTTGATTTCGGAAGTCAAAGTATAGGAGATTACGTCAATGTTAGGTTTGTGATGTTCAAAGATAGTGGTTTTGAAGGTCTAGTCAGCACAGCAACCACCTGACACCATCCGGGGTAATACGGAGCAGATTAGGTTATCTCCGTAACGGAGGAAGTTAGTCTTCAGGACTCCGTCGGCCTGCTGACTTGAATGACTTTCGAGGAGGATTGTGAACTTTGATATAAAATGTTGATACAATCTAAGATTTTTACATAAAGGAAGATGTAGAATTATTTAGCTCGTTTCCCCGGAGCTTTCTCGAAGATTAACCCGATAGAGGTCTTGAAGATTAAGAATAATAATATCAATAAAGCATCAATATGAAGGATAGTGACACTCCATAAAAAAGTTTTATCTTTACTAAAATCGCTCAGAATATATGGTGGGAGGTCTGACAAAAGTTAATGTTTACCACAGTCCTACCCCAACAATATATAAATAAAAGATTATGATTAAATAGAATTAGTTAATACACCTTGGAGGGCAAGTTAAAGGTTCCAAGGTGTAAAATATGTACACGAGCACAGACAGCTCTAGGATCAGAATCGAGAGTGGAAACCGAACGCTTCCAAATATTGCTCATGCATAAAAATCAAGGGAATCAGAAATGCCAGACTGCAACAATTGTGATAAATGATGACTTAACTGAACTGACTGGGGGAATGTTTCCAAGTGGTGAGTATGATTAGGAGAATACAACTATGGGCTGAAAGTACCATTAAAGAGGAAGGAATCAGGCCAAATTCCAACGTTAGAATTGGCAGGGAGAGGGATCCAGATGAACCACAACTCCGAAACAACTCCAAGAAGAAAGATTCAGGATGAATTCCAACTTTAAAATAGCACCGAGTAAAGATTCACTAAGGAATCCCACTCAAGATTATCAGCCAAAAAGAAAAGAAGGAATCCCAAGGTTTGAAACGTCTAGAAGGATTCAGGAGGAATCCCACAGTTAGAAACTTGAAGGATTCAGGATGAATCCCTGTATTAGAATGGATCCCACAATCAGAACTCTTGAAGGATTCAGGATGAATCCCAAGGTTTGAAGAAAGATTCAAGTGAATCCCAAACTATGAACCCTGTCAAATATAAACAATTATTGGTATTTATACCATAATTTATATTTGCATATTTGACAGTTAAATGAAGTCACATATATTTATTCTATTAAGAAACATACCCTGATATATCCAAGAGGGGTCTTTCTTAAATGGAGATTAATGATGTCAACGGCCTTCCAGCAAGCAACAAGATAGTAAACTGTAATAAGAGTCAAGTTTACTATCTGTACATTACTACAAATCTTACAGTTATTAATTAATAAAATCCAATAAATTTGTAGCACTGACCTCTGAGACAGCTAGAAAGGCTTATCACTTCTTGTGTATATAAATGTTTAGCACAATTATATCTTTGGTATCATCTGTGCTCCTGGTGCTATGTTTATCATTAAGTTTATATTATATTATACATAAAATCATAACAAGATGTACTAGAAAGAAGAAATACTGTTATAATATCGATAATTGTTATAAGGGTTTTCAATAATTGAAGACATATAATAAATAATACAAAGTATCACAGCCTGGATTAGAAATGGTAAACAATTCCAGACTGTATTATAAAAAACATTTCCGAGAATAAACAACACCAGAATAAGATAGCGAATTGCCAATTGACACCATGGATGCATGATCAATATCTCCCTTATATATTATATATATATATATCTATATATATATATTATATATATATATAATAATATATATATATATTATATATATATGAGAGATATATAAATACACACTATATATATATAATATATATATTATATATATATATATATATATATATATATATATATATATATATATATATATATATATATATATATATATTATATAAAGCGTATATAAAATATATATATAATATATATATATATATATATATATATATATATATATATATATATATTATACTATATATATTAATATATATATATATTACTATTATATATATATAATATATATATATATATATAAGGAATATACCGGAAGGGAAAAAAAATAGTATAATATATGAAATATATGTTATATATATATATACCGTCAACCGGTGTAATTTCAGAACCCGGGGGATTTCAGAATTTTTATTTTTTTTTTTTTTACAAAAAAACTAAAAGTTTTACAAAAAAATTTTAATTAAAAGTTGTAGCAGACCTAACAGTGGAGTGAACTGCAAAAATTTTTTTTGAAAAAATATATAAATAACCTAGATTTTTTGATTTTTCTTTAAAAAAAATTTTTTAAAAAATTTTTGTAATTTTGATTTATAAGGTCGGTGAAAACGAAAATAAAGAAAAAATTGTAAAATTTGATCACCTACTATTTGATAGTACAGGTTTTAAGCTATGTATACATATAAAATACATAGTGATAGTACATTCCATTAAAAAGTTATTTAATATTGAAAACCCCGGGGCAATTTCAGATTTCCATTCCATTCCCCCCCCACCCCCCTCACCCTTGACTCAGGTTGGCCAATTGACTCAGTAACCACGGGAATCGACTCAGAGGCATCGGAAACCCATATAACATACCGCGACGACACACAAAAACTAAAAAGTAGCTAAAATTGCTAAAAGGGGCCAGATTTAACAAAAAATCGCTAAATCTGGCAATGCAGCTACCCATTTATGCATCCCTTACTTACTACTAACCACGTTAGGAAGCTTATTTACGCTAGTGTCAACCAAAAATGGGTAAAATTTATATTTTTTTTTAGTTTTCTGAAATTGCCCCCCCCAAAAAAAAATTTTTTCCTTCTTTTTTTTAGACATTTTTTAAAAATAGTTTATTATTTGTATTTTTTTGAATTTCTTTACATTAAATAATAATTGCCAAATGCCTATATTTTATTATTGGAAATAGAACTAATTTCTCTAAGTGTTATAGTTTTTAAGTTACAGTTACTTAAAAACCCAAAAAGAGGGCCGAAAAAATTCTGAAATTACCCGGTTGACGGTATATATATATATATATATATATAATATATATATAAATATATATATATATTAATAATATATATTTATATAATATATAATATATATATATATTATTATATATATATATATATACTATATATAAATAAAAGTAGTTTTGTTTTATTATAGTTTGGAGCAAAATTTTATTCAACCTAAAAGTTAAATTTCTGAGCCTTTTAAAATCTGGCACTTCATTAATGGCACATGTATAATATATACTGGCAGTAATTATGAGGACATGGAAAGTTGGAGATATCAAAGCCATTTTGTTAAAATGGGATTGACTTGACTTCTTCAATCTGTATTACTCTGTCATTTCCTTCATATATAAGAACTCCATTTAGATATATATTTTTTTAAATTCTCTTCTGGAGGATGATATAAATTACAGTATTTGCACTATCGTCTTTTGATTCATTCCCCAACCAAACATTTATTCAAGTATTTTTTCCTTTCCAACCCTGACTTCAAAAATCTTTTTGAATTTGTGGTTAAATTATTATTTTTATTTAAGTTTTGTAGTTTACAAAACATTTTTAAGTAAAAGCAAAAGTTTTTCTAATAGCAGCTTTGAACTTTCATGATTAGGGTTGCCAAAGTAGTTTGAAAATGGGACAAAAATATATTTTTATTGCCTTTTTTGTTGTTAAATAAAAGTTTTGTTCTAAATAGAAGCATAAATTTATTGAGAGAGAAAAAAAAAATAAATGAAAATAATAAGCATGTTAAATTAGAACTTTGATTCATTCCCAGCCATGTTGAAAATAATTTGAAAATGTTTTATTTTTGTTTGTTAAAAGGGGAGCTAGGTACTGGTAAACTTTGGTGCTTGTACTCTCTTTTAGTATGTTGCCTTTCCAGATCGCAAATATGTATTAATAAAAATAATAATAATAATAATAATAATAATAATAATAATAATAATAATAATAACAGGGTTCACACTTTCTGGAAAGTCAGGGAATGTCAGGGAAAGTCAGAAAAAAAAAAATTGGTCAGGGAAAGTCAGGGAAACGTTTTAAGATATGCTGAAAGTCAGGGAAATTCCAAAAAAGTCAGGGAAATTTTAAAATTTCAAAACATATGAAGAATGATCCATGGACCAAAAGTTGCATATTTTGATATAATTTTTTTCCTTACTGTATAATTGTGGAATAAGAGATGTATTTGATAAGTGAATGAAAAGGATGGGCGAGGAATGACATTCCATAAATCTACTTCTATCCTATTTCTTTCTATTTTTAGTTCACTATTACCTACTATTCTTTCTATTCTGTTCATAGAGGTTGTTCCAAGTTCATCCTTTTATTGAAGGTGATTGGTGTATGAATGTGTTTTAGACTGTATGACTTATGACTTAATCTGTTTATATCTTTTTCGGTGTTTTTAGGGTTTTATACTTTTTGAGGTGTTTTTTTTTTTTTGAGGTTTGATGAAGTGATTTTGGATTTTTGTGCAGTTGAAGGTATTTATTATTTATTTATAAATGCCTTCAAAACAAAAAAACTAACTTTAACGACGCAGTGGTTGGAACGTCAAATCGAACCACAGTTTTATCGGTGGTTGGGTAAAGGCTCTGATAGTTCCAAGGCTACTGTAAAGTATTTAAAAAGAACTTTTGATCTGTTAACATTGGATGCTAAGCCGAAGTTTCACATTCAAGAGGGGAAACTCATTTGAATTTAATCAAAACTCGGCAGGACCAACCATCATGGAAAAACTTTTTTGTTATGTGTTTAATACAAATATTAGTTAAAGTGTGTGCACTGAAAATTATGCATTCCATCACTCTAATCATCTCAACCGATTTGTAAAATGACCCTGAAGTGTTCTATTAAAAAACACCAAATCAGTTTTTTCCAATGTTTCATCTTTTGCATTAAAGATGATGTACAAGATCTGAAATAACTATGGACATTAAAGGTGGTGGATGATAAAATGTCTTTAAACTTGTGTGCAGATATAGGGGAAACATTTAAATTAATGTTTCCAGATAGTGCGGTGGCTTCAAATTTTAAAATTGGGCTGATGAAATGTAATATGTGATTAACCATGGACTTGCTCCCTATTTTTCTAGAAGGCAAAAGCACAATACACTCTACTTTGCAGTGAAGCGCATTCTACCCTTGAATTAAAATTCAAAATATTTTGGATGGTGATTGTCTTTATATATATATATTGATTATTTTTTTTTCTTATTGTAGCCTGGGAATCAAAGTTATGTATGCGGAATTGTGGCAAATATTTAAATTAGGACTGATATTTTCGCATGGAAATGCGAAAGTGGAAGGGAGGGTTTTTCTATAAATTAAGCAATTTTAGTGGAGATTCTGAAGACATAGTCTGATTTCTCAAGAAACAGTGCAGCAATGCTATAAGATCTCATGAAAGTATTCATAAGTTCGCTATCAGCTCCCAAAAAATGTTTGACAATGTAAGAGCTGCCCATAGGAGATATAAAGAACATCTCAAAGAGTCAAAACTGAACCGCAAGAAGAAGAATAATAAAAAGAATTGAAAAAGGAAAATTATCCATACAGATCCATAAACTTGAAGAGCAGAGAAGATGTTATACTGAAAGCTTTGACAGAAGAAGACGCTATAAAATCAAAATTCAGATGCTTGAGAAGAAAAGTTAACCTAAATCTCCCCATTTAGAACTTTTGTGATCACAGTTGGACGTTATTCACCTAGTTCATTAAATGTAAGCTTTTAATTTATTTCCTTTTTGTATAAATAAAACTGTTTACTTTTGGAAAAAATTAAAAAGGAGTGCGTTGAACGGCTATGGGGAAGGTATAGGCTGATTACTAAAAAATAAAAAATATTTTTTTAAATTCATCCATGATGATGAACAGTTTCTAAAGTAAATTTTCAATAATTTAATGTATGAACTGAGTAAATAGGCTGCATAATGATTAAATAGATATTTTATCGCCAAAGTAACGAACACGCTGGTCAAGGGAAAATTTGCGGATTTGGTCAGGGAATGTCAGGGAAAGTCGGGGAAATCAAATTCAAAATTTCAGTGGGAACCCTGTAATAATAATAATAATAACTAGAATTAAAAATGTTAGTAACTTCTAACTTAAGTGAAAAGCTTACAGAAATTCAATAAGCTAACTAGTATTATATTCAATTCTTTATCTTAATTTCTTTCCCCATAAATGAGTAAAATTATCCTTTGATATTATTTTTCTAAGAACCTGTGATGCAATTTATATCTATACTCGTATCTATAATGTATCTTTTAATTTTCATTATATCATAGTTTATTTAATGTGTTTAAAATTAATTTTTTTAATATTTTTTGTTTTTATAATTGAAATTTTTACATTGGTTCCACAATGTTTTAAATTTGAAAATGTAAAATATAATTTTTTTTAAAGAATTTTAAGACTAAAATGTTATAATTTCGTTGTTGATTTTTTTATTTACTTTTGTATTTATTATAGATTTACATTTGATATAATTTTAATTTTTTTTTATTTAATTGCGTATGTATATATGCATTATTATTATTATTATTATTATTATTATTATTATATTATTATTATTATTATTATTTATTATTATTATTATATATTATTATTATTATTATTATTATTATCATTATTATTATTATTATTATTATTATTATTATTATTATAGGTAACATTTAAGTATGGGCAAGGTTTTGCTGTAGTTCATGATGATTGTATCAAAGGACCACTGAAAGTCGGGGCTCAAGTGAAAGCTGTTCATCCAGATAAAAATCAATATCTTGATGGTATAATAAACAAAATACAAGATTGTAGTCAATACACTGTTGGTAAGGTTCTTTTTTGTTCTCTTTAAATTGATTGTCAAAATATGATTGCATATTTTTTTAAATACCTGCAGCAATTATCAGCCAATTTAAAAATATCTGCCTTTCAAGGTTACACTAAAATAAGACAAAGTGACCACCCGGTGGTCACATGGCACCAGTGGTAATACAAGGC
>JABUQX010025881.1:12500-37500 GCA_015478945.1 Trachelipus rathkii
AGGGGCGTGATAGGTCTGAGAAGAATTAATAAAATAAGGAATGAACATATTAAAGAGTTGAGTGGTGTGAAGAAAGGGGTAAATGAGAGAATAAATGAAAGTACATTGAGATGGTTTGGTCATATTTAAAGGATGGATGATTATGACTATCACCTCTGATAGTCATAAGACACATGTACAATCTGACATTGATTAATTATTACTTGATAAATGTATTTAGTTATTATTATTATTATTATTATTATTATTATTATTATTATTATTATTATTATTATTATTATTATTATTATTATTATTATTATTATTATTATTATTATTATTAAAAAATCTAGTTTCTTGTAACTAATTTCACTGAATGATATTTCTAGACTTCAGATGATGAGCCAAGAGAAGAGAAAGACCATTTTGTGGCACAGTTGTACAAATTTATGGAAGAATGCGGCACTCCTATCAATAAAGGACCTACTATTGGCACAAAAGATTTGGATCTCTATAAGTTGTTTAAGGTATTTATGTTTTAGACTTGTATGTAACACTTCAGATTGTGTAATATATATAGATGTACCGATAGTATCGGTATCGGTATCGGCAGTATCGGCCATTTTTGAAGGGTTCGGTATGGTTGAAATATGGCCGATACTTGGTTCGAATACTTCTTACTTTTTGGGTGAGATTATGAGAACTTTTAGATTCAAATAATAAATCTAGTTTCGATATATAAAAGGTAGTGATGGTACGATGAATAGTCATTGTCATCGGGGAAAAAATCGGCTTATTTTTTCTTCAATCGTCCCATCGTCCCCGTATGGCAATTCCTGCCTATTATTTTGACACGATTAAAGTGAAGAAATTTCACCAGAAACTGGAGAAATATTAATGTTTTTCTGCAATCATAATTTAAGAACTCTAAATTTAAAGTTCTTAGAATTTGTATGTCAATGGTCTCGTATATTAATTTTTTTAAAATCAATGTTTTACTATATATTAATTACATAAAATAAAGTTGAAATATAAGGGACATGAATGCTTTATTATTAAATAATCATTATTATTAATCAAGAGAATTATTATTAATATCCAGACAATTTATATTATTTTATTATTAATTATTATTATTATTTTATTATTATTATTAATTATTATTATTATTATTTTTATTATTATTATTATTATTTTATTAATTATTATTAATTATTATTATCTATTACCCTAATTTTTTTCTCTGTTGAGACGCAGATTACTAAGAATTCATCCGTCTAACTCGTTTATATATCAACTATAACTTATTTCATATTCCTCTAAGAGTGGCGTAAGGTTGCCTATGTGAACATTATAACTCCTGTAAACACGTCTCGAATCTCGAATCTCCCTAATTCGTGTTTTTTGTGCTTAAAATCTTCCTTCTTCTACTACAATAATCTTGTGCTTCTGCTACTGTTTTCATAACAGAACAGAATTTTCAGCTTTTTTGGAATATCTTACTACTTCCGGCAAGACTGTTATATCTTCTCATCTTCTATATAGGGGATTTCAATTGTACAGAACACTGAATGGTTGGGCTGTCCTCTCCTACTGATCTAGGTGGGGAGGGGGCTGAATCATTAAGCATTCTCAAAATCTGGATCTTCTAATTAAGAACCTACACACATTCCGGATCGTCGAAACCAATTCTTGAACACACCTGACCTATGTTTTTCACCACTAGTCCTTCTCACTATAAATACACCCATTCGCTCCTATTGGTAAAATCTGACCACAACTTAAATCTCTTAATTTTAATACTTCTCTCCAACAGCTCCATCCTGTTCTTCCTATGCATTTTTTCTGGCATTTGATCGGGCCGATGTGGTTCTAGCGTCGCTTTTACGCTAATTATAATTGAGTTACTGCTTTGTCTCTGAAGTTGCTTCTACTTCTGCGATAAGGTGGGAGATGTAATAGTTGGTGAATAAGCCAGTTCATTCCTTCTCAGCTAAATCTTCTTTATTTAAGTCGATGCTTTGATAGTTCTGTTCTCACGCAATTCAGGATAGAGACAGTGGTGAATTAAGGGTGGAAAATCTTCATTCTCATATCACCCTGCGCTAATTTTCATTCAGCTAGAAATCGTTGCAGGGATACTCTTGCGAGCAAAGCAGCTTTCATTAAACGAAGTGCCTGACAAATTTTTGTTCTCCTAATGACGAACCTTCTGTCCTCTTATTAAAACTTCTCTAAGAACTTCTGTAAATCTTTATTTCCTCCTCTTATTCGGCTCTGATATTTCTTTTGCTAATACTCCAACTGAAAAGGCCAATCTCTTTGGTCCCCATTGTCCTCTAACTCAACCCTGGAAACGATTCTGGCATTCTCATCCTCCTCCTTCTGCCTCTCAGGTGTTCCCCTACGATGTGATTACATTTTGCATCGGGTGCATGGGTTCCTGAAATCTATGAACGTTAGGAGGCGGGTGGTCCGGATGGCATTTCTCCCCGAGTTTTGAGGAGTGTGCTTCCGTGCTGACAACGCCCCTCGTTCAACTATTTTCTCTATGTCTCATACTAGCACTTTCCTCACGTTTGGAAAGCCGCTTATGTCCAGGCGTTTCGAAAAAAGGGACGGAAGCCGATCCGATCTTCTAACTATCGCCCTATAGCTCTACTTGTATTCTATCTAAAGATCTTGAAACCCTTCTCAACTCTCACTTCTTAGATCATCTAGAATCTCATCCCCTCTTTGCGATCGCCAGTACGGCTTTCGGCGCTCGCGGTCTACTGGCGAATATTACTTTCTTTTTAATGTAATTTATGGTTTTTCCGCATTAGGAACTACGGGAGACTTGCGGGGTGGAGCTTGACATATCCAAAGCATTTGACCGGGTATGGCACGCGGTCACTGCTCTCCAAAGCTCCCTCCTTTTGTGTTTTCCTCTTCTCTTCTGCTTACTTATGTCCTAGTTTTCTTTTTCAAATAAGTTCATATCAGCTGTTGTGATGGGCGAACTTCTTCTTATTTCTGTCAATAGTGGGTGTTCCTCAGGGTTCTGTTTTAAATCTCCTACTTTTATTCCTACTTTTTCTTAATGATCTCACCTGAACATCTAACTATATCCACTCTTATGCCGATGACTCGTCCTTTCATTCTTCAACTCATTTCAATTCTGCTCCTCTTTTACTTCTAATTGCCTCTCGTCTTAATATTTCTGACTCTATTCTGGCTGATGCTGGATAGAATTTCATGTGAGGTTCGTCTGAAGTTTGTGAATTCAATTGGTTAAAACTAAAATCTCGTCTCTAAGAACACCTTCTAATTCTTCCTACCTGTTTCGACGGTTCTCATCGTCTCTCCTGTTGAAAGTATGAACATCCTTAGCCATTAACATAAAAACAAAAAAAATGTCTTGGAAACCTCACATACAACGGTTGCTCTAGGGCGGCCCTCAAAGAAACTGGGAGTTTTGTTTAAGCTGCGGGACTTTTTTCTCTTCTCAGTTACTCAGCTTTAAAGGGTCTCATCCGCTTCTTGTATACAGTATGCTCTGCATATCTGGGGGGGCTCTAGTTTTACCCGGCTTTTGGATATAGGGTCGAGTCAAAGGCCAACAGGCTTATAAACTGTTTCTGTTGCTTTCCAGTCACGTTGACCCTTTTTTTTTTGCAGGAAGCGATTTGGTGATTTAAAATCTCTTTCTATAGGTACCTCGTTCCTGCAGCATGATAAGTGTCAATGTGAACTATACACTCGCGTACCACTACTTTTAACGACGCCCTCGTAGCACAAGGGATGCTGTTTTTGCACATGAGTATTGTGTCGATATAGTAACTCAAGGCTAGTTCGCCTGCGGTGCTTCTTCTTTCCTGCCACTTAGTTCTGTGGAATTCTTCTTCGCATCTTCTTGTTTCTGGCTGAATTAAATCTTCCCTCACTTTAAAACCTGCGTATGTGCTAATTTGCGTAATTTGCGTTAGATAGTGAACTTTGTAGTGTACACACCCTTCCTTGAATAGGGTTCTGTCCGTGAGTGGTGGTGATCAACTGTTAATATACTTATTATATATATAATATATATAATATATATATATATATATTAAGTATTATATATTATATATATATATATATATATATTATAGAGAGAGAGATGATTGAGAGAGAGAGGAGAGGGTTGAGACAGAGAGAGAGGAGAGAGGAGGAGAGGATTTTAGAGAGAGAGAGAGAGAGGAGAGAGAGAGAGAGAGAGAGAGAGAGAGAGAGAGAGAGAGAAGAGAGAGAGAGAGAGAGAGTAGTGAGAAGAGAGAGAGAGAGGAGAGAGAGATGAGTGAGAGAGAGAGAGAGAGAGATGAGAGAGAGAGGAGATGTAGTGGATAGAGATAGAGAGAGGAGAATGAGAGAGAGAGAGAGAGATTAGGAGAGGAGAGAGAGAGAGAGAGAGAGATGAGAGAGAGAGAGAGAGATGAGAGAGGAGAGAGAGAGAGTGAGAGGAAGAGAGAGAGAGAGATAGAGAGATGGAGAGAGAGAGAGAGAGAGAAGAGAGAGAGAGAGAGAGAGAGAAGAGGAGAGGAGAGTAGAGAGTATGGAGAGATGAGAGAGAGATTGATGGAGAGAGAGTAAAGAGAGAGGGAGAGAGAGGAGAGAGGAGAGAGAGAGAGATGAGAGAGAAGAGAGAGAGAGAAAGAGATGAGTAGAGAGAGAGAGAGAGGAGAGAGAGAGAGAGAGAGAGAGAGAGAAGAGAGAGAGAGAGAGAGAGAGAGAGAGAGAGAGAGAGAGAGAGAGAGAGAGAGAGAGAGAGAGAGAGAGAGAGAGAGAGAGAGAGAAAATTAAGAAACAAGAGAGAGAGAGAGAGAGAGAGAGAGAGAGAGAGAAGAGAGAGAAGGAGAAGAGAGAGAGAGAGAAAGAGAGAGAGAGAAGAGAGAGAGAGAGAGAGAGAGAGAGAGAAGAGAGAGAGAGAGAGAGAGAGAGAAGAGAGAGAGAGATGAGGAGAGAGAGGAGAGAGAGGAGAGAGAGAGAGGAGAGAGAGAGAGAAGAGAGAGAGAAGAGAGAGAGAGAGAGAGAGAAGAGAGGAGAGAAGAGGAGAAATTAGAAACAAAACCCAAGATGGTAGGAATACGCAGTTCTTTATGTATTTACACATTTAAATAAATGAATGAAATGAACACTATTTAATTCTTCTTATTAATAAATTTGTTAAATTTATTATAATAGAAAATTTTTTTAAAATAACTTTTTTCCAATTATCGTCGGTCGTCCATCGTCAAAATTTTTACTATAATCTCATCGTCATCGTCAAAAATTCTTAAATCGTTCCATCACTAATAAAGGGTTCTAATATAAGGAATTCCTTTAAGCTAGCTGAAACCCCACAAGAATGGCATCCCAGAACGGTGAACCACTTCTAGTTTCATTTAGATAGCATAACCGAGGAGCTTGCTCGCGTGAACAAAAAAAAACAGAAAGATTCTCCAAGGAGTGTTAAGCCGACTTTATCAGCCACACCCTTGGCAGCAAACACTGATTAGTGACGATGGTGGCTTTTTCAGCAAATAAATCCTACTGAAAAATGAGAGAAATTTGATATGTTGACTTTGATAAGTTTCAAGCCGAAATTGCATTCTGCATTCCCCACCTCTTCAAAGGATCAACAACCAAGGAACTCATCGAAAAAAATGAGAGACATTTCATCAAGGAGCAAAGATTATTTAAATTTGCAATCTGCGAAGCCAAGAGATGGAGGCTCTTTAAACGAAAACTGGAGATGCTGTCTACAGTCAAGAGAATCCTTTTCATGTGGTGGCATGAAATGGGCCACGGTTTTCATTATTATCAGTGCTTGAAGCAAATATTTTATCAGCACCTCCCTCATGTATTCGAGCAGCGAAGCGTAATTTTTTTAGTGTAGGGTGAAGAATGTAACACCCCAAAGGAACAGGCTCTCTTCGGCCAGATACTATGAAAGCTTAATGTATTTGCATCACAATTTGAGAATTTTTGAATTTGAGTATTGAATGATATCTATCTTTATCTTAAAGAGTATATTATTATGTCACGGTTTGAATAATAGCGTTTTTTTTTATTTTGGTCTTTTCAGCTGATTAAATGAGGTCTCTTCTTTCATACTTTTTAGAGGTATAGATCTAAGGTACAAAGTGTTCAGATGGACAATCTTAGGGGCGTGTTAGGTGCGAGAAGAGAATTTATAAAATTATAAATGAACGCATTAGCGAGTTGTGTGGTGTGAAGAAGGGCGTAAATGAGCAAATAAACGAGAGTATATTGAGATGGCTTGGTCATATGGAAAGGATATATGATAGTCGTTTGGTTAAGCCAATGTATATTGGTGAGTGTGTTGGGAATCAACCGGCTGTAAGGCTGATAAAAAAGTGGATTAAGTTCAGTAAAAGGGTCCGTCGCAGTCTTCTTGAAGGCCTTGGGTTGGATTTTTCTGATTGTTTTATCTCACTGGGAGTAAAAAAAAAAAAAGGGGAGGGGCTTTTTTTTCGACTTGCATTGTTCTTCTACTACTTTTCTGTTCCTGTGTATGTTACGCACCTCACCCCCAATCTGGGGATAGGAAGGAAATATAATAATAATATAATAATAATAATAATAATAATAATAATAACCTAAATAATAATAATAATAATATAATAATAATAATAATAATAATAATAATGAATAATATGAATAATAATTAATAATAATTATTATATATATATATATATATAATATATATTATATATAATATATACTATATATATATATATATATGATTATATATATATATATAATATATATATATATATATAGTAAGGTTAATATATAATTATATATATATATATATATATATATATATATATATATATATATATATATATATATTATATATATTAGTCATAATAGAAAATATTTATATATATATATTATAATATATATATATATATACCAATTAGGGAACCTTTAATATACTTATAGTTTGTTATTTTGATCAGATAGTACAAAAACTAGGCGGGTTTAATAGGGTGATGAACCAAAATCAATGGAAAGTTGTGTCTGTGAAAATGTGTTTACATACCTTGAATCAGTCAGCCTCGCTCGTGAAAGCTGCCTACAGGAAGTAAGTTTACATGTTTTTTATATTTTTTAAAAATTTTATTAAAGTTATTAGTATTGTAACTTCGGTCATGAATTTTTCCAGAGGCTGATGTAATCTGGCCTCAATTTTTTTTGCTCCATCCTGAGGCTTATTATCCTAAGTTTCAAATTATTTGTTAGCAAGTTTATATAATAACATTTCTTTTCACTATAAATTCCTGTTATTCATACCTACTCTATTAGTTTATACGTGTATATAGACACTATGCATCTTAAACTTAAGAACCATCATATCCTCTAGACCTTGTTGGAAATGTGCTTATGATCTTCTCCACATAGTGTATTCAGTGAGAGTATGTTTAACCAAGCTGGCAACATTTACAGCTCAAAAAGATAAAGAATTTCAACTTCAAAAGCTGTTATACTTTTTATTTCACCATATTTTGCGAATCTTTTAGCTTTAGGTAACTTAATATATTTAACCGTATTAATATTCATTCTCCAATATTTTAAAATGGAATAAATTACTTTAATTAACAATGAGTTTTGATTAAGAATCTTTTGTTTTATTAATTTAACAGTAAAAATTGCAACTCTCAAAAATTTGTTTTTAAACTGAAAAAATTGATAGAAGAATTTTGCTATTCACCCGATGTGTAACAAATTTTTGATGTAGATGTAATTGGAAGAGTTATAAAACTTTAATAAACGTATAAGATTTATACCTCCTTTAAACAGTATCCAAATATTAAGAATATCTCTTCATAACCTTTTTTTTTTGTACAGTTTTTCTGCCAGAAGCGTTTATATAGAAAACAGAAGATTTGCTCTAATATTTTAATACTCATCCCAGACTTTTAGAATGAAATTATCGGAAGATTTGCTCTAATATTTTAATATTCATCCCAGACTTTTAGAATGAAATTATCAGAGTAAATAAAATTTAACGAGTTACACAACTTTTATTTATGTATTTTCCTACATACCCAATCATTTTAACACTGGGTACTCTATGCCCAATTTGAAATGGCCAACAAAATGACGTTCCCAGTTATCGAACTGTCGGGTACATAGGAAAATGTTCTAAATGAAAGATATGTAACTTGTTCAGTGCAATATGCTCTGAAAATTAAAATAAAAAAAATGATAGAGAATTTTCAATTTAGGCAATTTTCACCAATCTTTCCAGGTAGTGAAAATAAAATCTATGCAGAGATATTTTTCACTTTAGGATATGGTATAGAGGAGATAAAGAGGCATAAACCTAAAACTTATCTAATATTCATCCAAATGCTGGGATATTTTTCGAGATAGCCATTCAAAATCTGCAATTCATATAAGGACTACATGTCAAATAGAAATAGAAATAGACAAATGCTCTAAATCGAAGTTTTGAAACTCGACCGGTAATATCTATTCCGAAAACTTTATCATATCTGGATTGTAAAAATAATTAGAGCAAATTTTCAATTTTTTACTACTTTATTTTATTTTTTTTGTTAAACATTGAATTTGTCCTTTAAGTTGATCAAATTTTTTTGTAATTTTTTCATAAATATTTTGTCCATCATAATATTTTGAATAAGGACATTATATAAAACTGTGTTTGTATATACCACTTTATTATACATAGTAAATTAAATTGTTTAGAGAAAAAAAAATCTCTTACCTAATTGTATAAAATGTATTACTGCATGGAAAATTATTAAGAATTTAATGATGCATATATTTCAATATCATGGCGTTTTAAATTTAAAAGATTTGCAAAATTTGTTGAAAGAATCTTTCAGTAAAAATAAAGAAAAATCTCACAATTATACATAAACTGCATATGTATATACCACTATTGCTTAGTTATATAAAACTGCGTATGTATATACCACTTTCTTAATTATATACGGAATTAAAGCTAAAATATTTCTAAAGCTAATAAATGGATTACTACGTATGAAACTTAATATTTAGATTTTTTTATGAAAAAAATGTTTAGTTATAGTAAGGTCCCACCATAGGTCGGAAATTAAAATAATAATATCTGAATAGAGCTTTTTGATAAAGCAGGATATCTTGTTAGACCAGGTGCAGGATACTGTAACATCACTAAAAGCTATTTAATGATGAGAGATGTATGTAAACAAATGGCTTCCATTCTGTCATTCATATATCCTTTTATTCTCTTTAGATATAGTCTGTTTATCAATCATTGCAATATTTTTCTAGCTAAAGTTTCTTAAGGCAATTTTTTTATTTTTTCCACTCCCTCACTTTCCCTAAAGCAATTTAGTACATGCATCTAATAATAATAATAATAATAATAATAATAATAATAATAATAATAATAATAATAATAATAATAATAATAGGTATCTACAAAGTTTTGAAGACTTTTATCGGAAATTGGGTTGCACAATGGTTAGTAGCCCTCGTGGTTCAAGAACGAGACATCGATCTGGTAGAAGTCTTATAAGAGACTGCGACAAACGACCAACGAAGAAAAAAGGACGAGGAGGCGAGACAGACTCTGCTGGAGATGACACCGACAGGAAAGATGAAGAATCTGAAGAGGAAGATTCCAAAAAAGAGGAAAGGGTTAAGGAAGAAGTAGAAGAAAAGAAAATCGATAAAAAAGTAAAAGAAGAAGTTGAAGAAAAGAAAATTGATAAAAAAGTAAAGGAAGAAGTTGAAGAGAAGAAAATCGAAAAAAAAGAAAAAGAAGAGATACCCCAAAGGTTTGAATAGATACAAATATTTTTTTTGTATGTGTGATTAAATAATTACTTGATTTCAATTATATATTTTATTTATATATGTTTGGATATTATTTATAAATATATATATATATTTTTTTAAATTTAATTTATATTTAAAATTTAAAATATATTGGAATATAAAACAAAATCATTTATTGCAGATTAATGCAAAGAAGTATTTTGTTAAGTTCGTTTAAAAGTTAGGACAACATTAATAATTGATAATAGTTTACTTATATATATATATATAACCTTATATATATATACTTATATATTATATATATATATATATATATAACAATATATATATATATATATATCTTTCTTATACTATATATATATCTATATCTTTGCTCTGCTCTGTTCTGCTCACTGCTGCCCTGCGTATACTTATATATATATCTCATCACGCCTGTAACAACCATAACCGCCTCATATACTTATCTTATATATATAACTAACACCTCTATATGTAACCTTAACATATATCTTTCTTTATATATCACCACTCTATTTTCTTTGCTTTCTAACTTTTTACCCCTGCCTCTTCTTCCCAGACTGGGAGTAGGTGCGTTACAAATCGAAAAGCAGTAGGAGAGTATGACAAATGTCGAAAGCCCAGCCTTACCGCCCCCTCTGTACCACCATTAATTAGTGAAAACTCGTCTCAGCAAGAAAAATCCACCCTAGAGCTGCATGGGACCGCGACGGGCCCTCGCTATAAATCGTCAATGTAAGGGCTCATCCCTGGCCCAGGTGGAGCCGCCACAAAGCGCCATTCTCTCCTATCGCTACACTTTGTTCTCGCCTCCTGCCAAGCTCACATTTCCTCTCAACTTCAGACATTCGTTCACCGACTCGATCCACTTTTTCTTCTTCGGTCTCCAGCCGGTCGGTTCCCAACACACTCACTATTATACATCCGAACCAACCCATTATCATTCATCCTTTCCATGACCAAACCATCTCAACATACTTTAATTTATTCTCTCATTTTACCCCTCTTCACCACACAACTCTCTAATAAGTTCATTTCTCATATTTTTTTAATTCTTTTCACACCTAGCATGCTCCTAAGATTGCCTTCATCTGAACACATTGAACTTTGAATCTATACTTTACTTATTCAGAACCATGGTCTCACTACCACTTTTATTTAACACAGTACCCTCATGTAAGACCCTAGCGCACTCAGGAATACAGTCCCTTTACATTCACCAACGATTTAATTACCATCCTTCTTCTTCACTTCATTCACAACTTTCTACTACACTCTGCATCATCAATTCCCATTTCATTCCAACACATACCTAAATATTTAAACTCAGACACTTGCTCCAAGCTGCTCACCATCTATTTCATAGCTTACTGAGATTACTGTCTCTGCAACCATAACCTTGCTCTTATCTACGTTTACTTTCCAAACCCCTCCTTTTACATACCCTGCCAAATCTCACCAATCCTCAAACTCTCTTCAGATTCGCCACAGTACCAATCATCCCCTTATAATAGGTAGGGCACCCTCACTCATCTCCATTCTCCCCATCATTCTAGCACCATTTCCTGCCATCCCCACCTCGAATTCTTTCACTTAACCCCATCCATATACAAATTGAATAACCAAGGAGACATAACACAACCCTGTCTCACTCCGCTATTATTAATAATCACCATTCACACCATTTATTCTTACACACGCTTCACTATCGTGTTACATACTTTTGGAGGATTCCATTCAAGCCTACCACCAACACCATATATCTACTAATACCTGCCATAAGCTTCCCTATTAACTCTTATCCTTACGCCTGTTGCAAATCCATAAAACCTAAACCATAATTTATTCTTCTTCTCCCTCATTTTTATAATCATTTGTTTAATGTAAGATTTGGAGATCACATCCTCTTTACCACTCCCTAAACGCACCTTGTTCTTCACCAATCAGTCCTTCAGTCTATCAAGGCACTCTTTCGACCAAAAAATACCAGCATATACCTTCCCTACAACACTCAATAAACTTATTCCCCTATAATTTCTACAGTTCCCCTTTCTCCCTTACCT
Organism: Trachelipus rathkii; assembly: GCA_015478945.1. Lineage (NCBI taxonomy): Eukaryota > Metazoa > Arthropoda > Malacostraca > Isopoda > Trachelipodidae > Trachelipus > Trachelipus rathkii. The sequence continues at coordinate 24,377 of JABUQX010025881.1, forward strand.
TATAAGGGTACTATTACCGCTTTCTCCTCCAATCCCTTGGAACTACCTCCATAAACGCTTTATTACACAACTTCCAAATCCAATCAATCACCATCGCCTCCTCTCTTGATCATTTCACCAGTAATTTCATCTATACACTATGGATTTACCATTCTTCAACTTTCTCACTCTACCCATTGCATATGCATGGCCTCATCCCCAAAAATACCTATTCCTTCTTGTACCATCAAACCCACACACTACTAACACCTCATCATTACTATTAATATTATTAAGATTTTCAGAAGTGTTCTTTCCACACTCCCCCTCACATCCATTTCATCAGTTACAAAAGCACCATCCTATTCATTATTCTAAACGTAGATTCCCTTATTCTCATTCTTGACCTTTCGCGCTTCCACTCCAGAAGAGCTTTCTATTCCCTTGTATGTCCTCATTCATCCTTCCAAACTTTTCATTTACCTCTTGTTTTCTCCTACGTATTCACCTTTTAGTATTTCTTTTTCCTCCTTATATAATTCCAACATCTTTCTTTTGAAACTATATTTTGCTTTTAGTACATTCAACCCTTCTTTTTACCTTTAACCGCTTTCATCCCTCTTCATTCCACCATTTGCTGTTAACATTCTTACCACTTCCTACTTCTTTTGTCCCCAAACTTCCTTGCTTCTTTTTAACAGATTGCTTCCTTCATTTGCCAGATTTGATCCAGTATCAACGTTTCACATTCAACCATTTACTAGCGACGCTCTTATACTTATCATGATAATAACTCTCATAACTTCTACTCTTAATTTTACCTACTTCCCTTTCGTATCACCTTCCTCTCCATCAAGCCCCACTAACTTAATTTTACATGAAGCAAAAAAATAATAACTATATATATATATACCGTATATATATATATATATATATATATACTATATATATATACTTACACCTCACCATATATATATATATATATATATATGTAGCAATAAGAACTAACATAATATATATTATAACCCAACCAACCTTATATACATAATAATTACAGACATATATAAATGAAATAAAATAAAACAATATTACGGTATATATATATATATATATAGCAACCTTACATATGCATAATAACATATATATATATATATAGCAGCATAGCACCTTTCTTAATATATATATATATATATGCTTAATAACCTTAATAATAATAACATATAGCAATAATAACAATATAACTATACCTCATATATACTATATATATATATAAATATATATTCAATATAACTACAACTCGCCTTCTTCACCTAACCTTTTTTCCCCAAGATTGGGAGTAGGGAGCGCTACAAGCATCGGAAAAGAAAAACAGTAAGAGTATGGCAAATGTCGAAAAGAAAGCCCAGCCTTACCACCCCCTCTGTACCATTAATTAGTGAAAGCTCGTCACAGACAGAGAAAATCCACCCTAAAGCTGGGACCGCGACGGACCCTCACTATATGGTAAATCCGTAAATGTAAGGGTTCATCCCCTGGCCTTGGCGCAGGTGGGCCACAACCATGCCCCATACAAAACCCCATTCTCTATCATGCACCTTTATTCTCGCCTCTGCCAAACTCACATTTCTCTCCTTCAGACATTCGTTCACAGACTCGATCCACTTTCTCTTCGGTCTCCCAGCCGGTCGGTTCCCAACACACTCTCCACTATACATCCGCTTAACCAACCGACTATCATTCATCCTTTCCACGTGACCAAACAATTCAGCATACTTTCATTTATTCTCTCATTTACCACTTTCTTCACACCACACAACTCTAATACGTTCATTCCTCATTTTATTAATTCTTCTCACACTAAACCTTCTAAGATTGTCATCTGAACACATTGAACTTTAAGATCTATATTTCTTATTCCACCCATATAGTCTCAATTGCAGACAATAACACAGGTAACAACATACCCTCATAGCAAGACTCTAGCGCACTCAAGACTTAGTCCCTTTACATTCACCAACGATTTAATTGCACCAGCAACCTTCCTGCCATTCACAACTTTCCTACTACACTCTGCATCATCCGTTCCCTTCTCATCCAACACATACCTTAAATATTTAAACTCAGACACTTGCTCCAGCTGCTCACCATCTAACACTTCAACTTCACACTGAGGACTGTCCTCACTCACAGCCATAACCTTACTCTTATCTATGTTTGCTTTCAAACCTTTCACATACCCTGCCAACTCTCTCTACCAATCCTCTCAAACTCTCTTCAGATTCACACACAAAATATATATATATATATATATATATATATATATATATATATATATATATATATATATATATTTTGTATATATGATGCTTAACCAACCTTAGCACTCCAACGCTGCTATATATATATTTTCTTCCCTTAAGCCTGGGAACTAGATGTGGGGTGGCTGGCCACCAACTACATTCCTTGAAAATAGAATGGTGTATGATGGAAGTTGAAATAAAACCCCTATCATCACCATCCCCTTCATACTTTTAAAGTGAGAGCTTGTTGCAGTAAAAAAATCTATCCTAGGGCTTTACAAGACTGTCTCGTTGTGGTCTCTTTGTCAATGTGGGGTTCATCCCCTGAGCCAGGCCCACAACCAAACCCCCTCCCAAAACCAAACCCCGCCATACACTACTAATACTATGCACCTTCTCACCCCTGCCAAACTTGCATTCCTTTACTGACTCAATCCACTTTTTCTTCAGTCTCCCAGCAAGTCGATTCCCAGCACACTCACTATGGTAAATCCACCCAACAACTGTATAATCCATCCTTTCCACTTGATGGAAGAAACCAGGGTTGGCAAAAAAGCCATGGATATTTGGCTTTTGGCTATGGTTAATTGGTTATTTGAGCCCTTAAATGAAAATTATAAGGGTCAAATGGCCAATTAACCATAGCCAAAAAGCCAATTTGCCAACCTAGGCTTCATTTAATGCTCTTGTTTATTCTTTCATTTACGCCTTTCTTCACACCAGACAACTAACATGCCCCTAAGATTGTCCATCTGAACACATTGTACCTTAGATCTATACCTCTTTTATTCCATACTATAGTTTCACTACTATACATTAACACTGGTAACAACATACCTTCAGGTAAAACCCTAGCACACTCAAGACTTATTCCCTTTGCATCCGCCAAGGATTTAATTGCACCAGCCACCCTCGTGCCATTCACTACTTTTCTACCGCAGTGCATCATCTGTTCCCTTTTCATACAACATATATCTTAAATAGTTAAACTCTGATACTTGTTCGAGTTGCTCATCATTAAACATGACCTCACACCGCGGACTCTCCTCAGTCAAAACCATCACCATATTCTTACCTACATTTACTTTCAAACTCCCTGCCAAACCCCTCTACCAATCCTCTTAAACTCTCTTTAGGTTCGCTGCACAAAACCAGATCATCCGCGTAGAATAAGCATTGCTCCCTCCACTCTCTTCCATCATTCTAACACCTTCCCCTGCCACCCCTACCTCTAATTCTTTCATCACCCCATCAATATTCAAATTAAATAAAAAAACAAAACACATCCCTGCCTCACTCAACTATTAATATTAATCCATTCACTTTCAACTACATTTATTTATTCCTACACTTCACTATCGTCATACATTCTTGTCAGACATACTTTTGATTTCATTCAGAATACTACCAATACCATATATCACTAACACCTGCCACGGAGCTTTCCTATTAATCATGTCATACGCCTGTTGCAAGTCCATAAAACCTAAATGATATTTATTTTTCTTTAATTTTTTCAATCATTTGTTTCAATTTAAAAATGTGATCTATACACCCTCTACCACTTTTAAATGCACCTTGTTCTTCGCCAATCAGTCCCTCAGTCACTCGACGCACTCTTTCAAAGAAAATACTAGCATATATCTTCCCTACAGTACTCAATTGGCAGGAAACTATAAGAGAATAACTAGTTTCCTATAGTTCCTACAGTTCCCCTTATCCCCCCCTTATAGAGGTTTTGACAGGGTGTGTTAAAGGAGGGGATTGAAAGTAAATGTAGATTAGATTATCGTTATGGTAGTGAGCGAGGAGAGTCCGCAGTGTGAAGTTATGTTAGATGGTGAGCAATTGGAACAAGCATCTTGAGTTTAAGTATTTTGTGTGTATGTTGGAAAAAAAAGCGGAGTGTATTTGGGAAGTTTGAATGGTAGGAAGAGTGGCTGGTGCAATTAAATCAGCTTGATTGGATTGCTAGGTGACTAAGTCTTGAAGGTGCTTGTTTTAAGGGGGTATGGTATTACCTAATGTTGTATGTGTGAGACCTGTGTGAATAAAATACTCATCTAAGGTACAATGCTGTTCGAAACAAAGAAATCTTATTGAACCGTATGTGTGAGAAAGATTTTTATTGTCAATTTTTAGGAATATCTGATTTAAGGCTGGGTTTGGCAGGAGGGCAGAAGAAAGATACATAATAGGAGTGAATGCGGAGTTTTGTGAGAGGGTATGATTGTAGCCCCCAAGGGATGAACCCCATTGACGAGAAACCACAGTGAGAGTCCGTGAGGGTCTCTCAGTGAGTCTCATTGAAGCCCCTAGGGAGGATTTTTGTGACTGCATTTAATTCTGTTTGCAGGGTATGGAGGGTTGGTAAGGGGGGGCTTTCTCGACTTTACGTCATGTTCTACTGCTTTTCTGACTCCCGATTGTATGGCTTCGCACCTCACTAATCTGGGAAGGGTTGAGATATATATAGCAACCAGCAGCTCCATATACATAGCCTTGCCAGCAACAGCAGCAGCAGTAACCTTACTGCTGTAGCAGCACTTCATCTTGCTAGCCTGCTATATCTATAATAACAGCAACCTTGCTGCTGTAGCAATAGCAACAACAGCCCATGCCTCATATATGCTGTATGTATCACGCTGTGCTCAACAGTAATATATATATGTATAACTACTTAATATATATACTTACTAACATACTGTAACAACTTAATATATAGCTAATATATAGCAATATGCTGCTTATACTCCATATATCACTAACCTTATATGCTCAACATCTTTACTGCTATATATATATATATATATATATATAGTCTTTTAATATGCCTAAATTCCCAACAATAATTGTATTTTCAACAGAACATCTACACCCCCTGTTACTCCAGCACGCACCATGTCACCTACAACGAGAGAGAGAACCAAAGAAGTGAAAGGACTTCGCCCAGATAAACTTAAGCCTAAAGTTTTGGTGAAGGAACAAAGAAGTGATGATGTTAAGAAAAAAGACATTAAGGAAGAGCCTCCAGTACCTCCAGTAGGAAGGAAATCGAGGATGGATGAGGGCAAACGAAGAGAAGTTAGAGAAGTTAAAGAAGAAATTAAAAAGGAGGAGAGTGATTCAGAAGAAGAGGTGGAAGAGAAGGTATGAGGAATTTATTTAGGTTTTGAAGTGGGAGACATTATATCATTTACCTTAATATGTATTAAGAGTGATTAATAAAAATTTAGATTAATTAAGGGGGTATTTCAGGCTTTCCAAAATAATGGTTTTATTTAAATGAAACTTGCAATTGTTTGTGAATTGTTTTACGATATTGTTAGTGAATTTTTTTTCCCCTCTTTTGAATCAGACCCAGACACGATCTTTAAGAAACAGAGAAGATAAAGAGAAAGACCCTTCTGAAACAAAGAAAATGACTGATAAAAAAGTTCGCCATGATCATCAGAGGTCTGCCAGTTGTAATAGTACAAGCAGTGGCACATCAAGTACAAGCACTAGTACCTCTTCTAGCTTTACAGGAGATGCAAAGGCTGGACTTAAAAACAAAGCAAAACTCCCACAGACCCCAAGTTCATGCGAAGACATTAAGAAAAGGGGTCGTAAGAAAAGGACTGAATCTTCTGAAAATGAGGCTGGCTTGTAAGTTTAATTTGTGTTTATTTTGATGTTTTTACATGTCTGTTAATAGTACACACATACTCGTCTGTTCTATAGAATTCCACATATATATATATATATATATATATATATAACAACATATATATAACTCAACTCTTTGCTTATATATATATATATATATATATATATATATATATATACTCTTCTTATATGTAGCAACCAACCAACTAACCTTATGTGTGCAACTAATACCTGTATATGCTGTATTAATAGCAGCAGCAGTATGTATATGTAATAACTCAATAACCCAGCAGCAATAACTAATATTAATATATATATATATATATATATAAATATGCTATAATAAATATATATGTATATGTATATATAATAACATAATAACATGTATATCTTTATCATGTATAATATATGTAGCCAATAACAACAACTCATGCTGTATATATATATATATATATATAATAATATTTATATATATTACAGTGGGAAATCTTTACTGCCATTGCATGTTCCAATTTCTATTGGTGACAAACTGTTAGTGCTTTATGGTCCAACGAATAAAGAAGCAAAAGTCACATATGAAGCAAAGGTATTTCATTTTTTTTTTATGCTTAGTTACTATTTAAAAGTTTCAATAAATTTTGAAAGGTCTTATTGTTATCATTGTTAATCATGTGTAATAGGATGAAAAACAGTTACATTTATTTCTTATTCTTGCATTTACTTATAGAAGACATTGTTTTACGTAAGATCTTTTTTTTATAATAATAGTTTACTTATTTTTAGTTAAAATATTAATTACCGATACATCTTTTAAATATAAATAAAAATTAATTCAGGGGTTCATATCATTAAATTCTGAAGTCGGGAGCAAATAGTTGTAATATTAATTACATATTTCAAACATGGATAAAAGTTAAATCATCGGTTGTTATTATTAAGCTGAGAAGTAGGGAGCAGAGAGTAGTGATTCAAAATTTCAAAGAGGGTAAGAAGATAAATCACATTTGTTAAAGGAAAGTAAGGATTAGAAATAAGTGCTGAAAGCGAAAGGAGTTGAAAGATAAGAATGATAAAATTAAAATTTGATAAGTTATTTCTTGCAAAGTACAAAAGAAATGAGATTGAACATTAAGATTCAGGGATATGCGATATGGAAAGTGGTAAGAAGGCAAAAATATTTATGGTTCAAAAGGTAAGTTGTTCAGTGTATAATGAATGGAGGCCAATTTGTTTATTGCCTAAGATATAGTGGATTGGGAAAAACTGAAAATAAGAAAGTATAGAAGTGACTTTTGAAAAAGAATGCTACGAAAAGATAGTGTAAAACTAGTTTAATGAGTGTGAGAGGTTTTTAACTTTTAAGAAAGATGGAATATCGGAGTAATATCATTTTTAAAAAATATTCTGCATGAAGTAATATTAATATTAAACGAACTTCTAACAAGGATTTATTTCTCTGAAAAAATATTTTAATAATAAATAAATAAATAAATAAGGAATGCCTGGAGAAGAGGAAGGTGCATAATAGGAGTGAATGGCGGGGTTTTGTGAGGGGGTATGGTTGTGGCCCACCTTGGCCAAGGATGAACCTCGTGACAGTGCCGCAGAGGTCCCTCACAATCGTGTGAAGCCCTAAGGTGGATTTCTTTGACTGCAACAAGTTCTAACTTAAGGGTATAAAGGGGGCGGTAAGGCTGGGCTTTCTTTTCGACTTGCGTCTTATTCTTCTCCTACTTTTCTGTTTCCAGTGCATGTGACGCACCTTACCACTAGTCTGGGGAAGGAAGGTGGGTGACGATAAATATAAATAAAATAAATAAGTAAATTAATTAATTAGTTACTTATTAATAATAATAATTCAATTCAATTCAATTAAAAAATTTTATTCAATACATAGAAATTACAATTTAGTTATTAAATAACAAAGATAACATACATTTTTATATTATATTGTCAAATATTTTACAATTTCAATACATCAATCAATTATAATAACCAAAATTAATTTCCCTAGTATGTGAAATGGGTCTACTAATTGCAACACAGTTTTGTGTCCTTTGAAACCTGAAATACATTTAATAATAATGAGTCTAAAAATAATTATAACCATAACAACAAAAATAATAACAATAATAAATATAATAATAATAATAATAATAATAATAATAATAATAATAATAATAATAATAATAATACCAATAATAATAATAACAATAAAAACAGCAATAATAATAATAATAATAATAATAATAATAATAATAATAATAATAATAATAATAATAATAATAATAATAATAATAATAATAATATTAATAATAAAAATAATAATAAAAATAAAAATAAAATAATAATAATAATAATAATAATAATAATAATAATAATAATAATAATAATAATAATAATATAATTTTAATAAAAATAAAAGTTATAATAGTAAAACAAGTTATATTACTAGTAACAGTATCAATACAGTCATTACAAACAATGAAACGAAACATAATGCTATTAATATAATAATAATGATAATTGTATAATAACGATGGCATCAATCATAGACAGTAGTGACAGTAGTATCTGTACGAACGAAATTAATAATAACACCACTACCACCACCACTACTACTACCAATAATAATAATAATAATAATAATAATAATAATAATAATAATAATAATAATAATAATAATAATAATAATAATAATAGCAAGTATAATAGCATTAACATTATTAACAGTAATAATAATAATAATAATAATAATAATAATAATAATAATAATATAATAATAATAATAATAATAATAATAGTAAATTAAAAAATATTTTTGAGCTCTACTACCACTCTACCACTACCACCACTCTACTTCTACTCTACTTACTACTAATAACAACAATATTAATAATAATAATAATATGATAAGTATAATTTACATTAACATTAATAATAATAATAATAATAATAATAATAATAATAATAATAATAATAAATGGCAAATAGAAAGATAGGTAGGGAAATAACTAGATAAAAAAGTATTATTTTATAAATTTGAATATATAATAAATTAGAATTGTTTTTTTTTAGATTAGATTATTCAATTATGGTTATTGTTTTCAATTTAAGTATTGGGAATTCCCTTAAATATAATTGTTAGAAAATGTTTTAAGAACCGTACCAACGGAAAAATATTTTTAAAAAATATTTTAAAAAGTTTTACTTTAAATTTTGTTAAGTTTACTGGTAAAAAAATACTGTGTTTAAATCGAGAAATTGGGCTACTTGGATTATCGAGTCATTTTTAGTGAGACCTTTTAAATAGTTTAATATGTAATAATGGATAATGGGTACTTTATAGCATTGTATATATAATATATATATATACATATATATATATATATATATATATATATATATATATATATAATAACTAACCAACAATAAATACATAACAACTTATATATATATATATATATATATATATATATATATATATATATATATATATATATATATATATATATATATTTTTATATTAATATAGGTACACTAATATGTAACTTAATAATATATATATATATATATATAATAATAATATAATATATATATATATATATATATATATAACATAACTGCTGTATATATTATTATTAACTTCATTATTTCTCCCCAACACTGGGGGTAGGTGTGACGGCATCGGAAGAAAAGTAGTAGAAGAGTATGACTTGTCCTTATATATATATATATATATATATATATATATATATATATATATTTATCTTTTTATAATATATATATATATATATATCTACATGTATATGTATATATATATATATATATATATATATATATATATAATAGTACCCTTGTATAAGGGTAAGGGAGAAAAGGGGAACTGTAGAAATTATAGGGGAATAAGTTTATTGAGTGTTGTAAGGAAGGTATATGCTGGTATTTTTGGTCGAAAGAGTGTCAGTGACTGAGGAGGGACTGATTGGTGAAGAACAAGAGTGCGTTTAGGAGTGGTAGAGGATGTGTGGATCAAATCTTTACATTGAAACAAATGATTGAGAAAATGAGGGAGAAGAAGAATAAATTATATTTAGGTTTTATGGATTTACAACAGGCGTATGATAGAGTTAACAGGGAAGCTTTATGGCAGGTATTAGTGATATATGGTGTTGGTGGTAGGCTTCTGAATGGAATCAAAAGTATGTATGACGATAGTGAAGCGTGTGTAAGAATAAATGGTGTCAATGGTGATTGGTTTAGGATTAATAGCGGAGTGAGACAGGGTTGTGTTATGGCTCTCCTTGGTTACATTCAATGTGTACTCATGGATGGGTTGCTGAAGAATTCAGGTGGGGATGGCAGGAAATGGTGTTAGAATGATGGAGAATGGAGATGAGTGGAGGGTGCCCTACCTATTATATGCGGATGATTTGGTTCTGTGCGGCGAATCTGAAGAGAGTTTGAGAGGATTGGTAGAGAGATTTGGCAGGGTATGTAAAAAATGAGGAGGGTTTTGAAAGTAAACGTAGATAAGAGTAAGGTTATGGTTGTGAGTGAGGACAGTCCTCAGTGTGAAGTTATGTTAGATGATGAGCAGCTGGAGCAAGTGTCTGAGTTTAAATATTTAGGGTATGTGTTGGATGAGAAGGGAACGGATGATGCAGAGTGTAGTAGGAAAGTTGTGAATGGCAGGAAGGTGGCTGGTGCAATTAAATCGTTGGTGAATGTAAAGGGACTAAGTCTTGAGTGCGCTAGAGTCTTACATGAGGGTATGTTGTTACCTGTGTTATTGTATGGTAGTGAGACTATGGTCTGGAATAAGAAGTATAGATCTAAAGTTCAATGTGTTCAGATGGACAATCTTAGGGGCATGCTAGGTGTGAAAAATTAAGAAAGTGAGGAATAAACTTATTATTAGAAAATTGTGGTGTGAAGAAAGGGTAAATATGAGAAATAAATGAAAGTACATTGAGGCGGTGTGGTCATGTGGAAAGGAAGAAAGAAAATCTGTTGGTTAAGTGGATGGATGTATAGTGGGGAGTGTTTGGGAACCGACCGGCTGGGAACTTCGAAGAAAGAAAGTGGATTGGGTGGTGAGCAGATGTCTGAAGAGGAAAGAAATGTGAGTTTGGCAGAGCGAGAATAAGGTGCATGATAGGAGGATGGCGGGGTTTTGTATGGGGGCATGGTTTGTGGCGGGCCAAGGGATGGACCCTTACATTGACGATTTACCATAGTGGTCCGTCGCGATCCTATGATGCTCTAGGGTGGATTTTCTGTCCTGTGACGAGCTCTCGCTTAATTAATATGGTACAGAGGAGACGTGGCTGGGCTTTCTTTCGACGTTTGTCATGTTCTCCCTACTGCTTTTCTTTTTCCGATGCTTGTACAGCATCCTTACCCCAATCTTGGGGCAAAGAAGGAGAGGGTGAGAGAGAGGATGTATAACTAATATATATGTATATACAACCTTAATATATTCTTTCAATATATATATATATAACCAATATACCTTCTTCATATAATAACTAATAATATATATAACAACTTATATATATAACAACTCTTTACTATATATATATATATGTATATATATATATAATATAATATAGCAATATAATATAATATTAATATATAGCATAATATATATAACAATAATAACAACCTTATAGCATATCCCAGCAATATACTATAGCATAACAACTGTAACAATAACAACAGCCTTGTATATATATGCAGCAATAACTAATATAACAATAACAACAGCAATATATATATGTAATATGTAGCACTCTTCTCAGCTCTTCATGTATAATATATATGTATAGCAACCAATAACCTGCTAACTGTATGTAGCACTCTTGCATGCTGTAAATATATATATATAATAACCAATATATGTAGTAATAACTGCTATGTAACCTTAATATATATATAATATACATATATATACTCTTCTTTACTAACAGTAACCAACCCAATAGCAATAGCAATATGTATAGCATAACAACCCAACCAGCAGCAGCAACAACCTTGTATGTAGCAACAATATCAGCACCAGCACTATGCTATGTAGCCAGCAATAACTGCTGTATTTCTCTACCAATATAATATGTAACAATATATATATATGTATATATATATATATATATATGCACAGAGTATTGATTCTTGTTATAGTCAGTGTTGCAAATTAAGACATAACATAGTGATAAGAACCAAGAACCAACACTAGGAGGTTTTTGTGCGCCCCCCGCCCCCGCGGTACTAGTATTTGATCTTGTCATATGCGAAATTTTTATCCATTTTCATTTCTCATTTTTTGAATTAATTAATTATCTGTATCTTTCAATCTTCTTTCTTCACCACAATTTCTATCCTTTTTTTCTCTTTTTATCATCTCAGATAGGTAGTTAAACGCCGCTGTCAGCCTTCCTTATTGGAGGGACACCAGGCGTCATCCGTGATGGAGTGTGATCCGCATCACTCGTTCTGAGTTGTTCATGATTCTGTCCAAACGACCTAGCATCAAGTATGGTCCGTTTTCCCTGACCTCTCTGGAACACCTATAATTTGAGGCTCCTGCCGCATAACGTGGTCCCCCGGGTACAAAATTCATGCACTCGACTCCCATGAGGGTGGACCCTTTAATTATCATAATCATGAATCAGTTAAATTTGCCTCAGAATGGGACATCTCTCTGGAATTATTAATGACTGCTACGTTAACTGAACCATGATTTTTGGATTGTACTTCGAACATTGACGCCACGAATCCCTTCACTTGACCTGGAAGTCCTCTGCCTACCCCAGTGATCCCTTGCCTAGCAAGCAAGCCCTTGACATCCCAGGTGCCCAGACGGTTGGATGCAAACCCGAAAAATTACCCCCCCCCACGTCTTATTAGTTATCACTTGTTTACTCCACTTCTTAGTAATGACAGCGGGCACATCATTCCCAACGATGGTTTGCTTTTGCAATCCACCACGTCCATACTTCTTACGCCCGTAGAGCTGTCATTCTCAGCGATGCCCTTGAGAAAACTTCAGGGAGTTGAAAACCCCTCCTGTTACGTTAATGAGAAACGGGTCCCTTCTTGTTTAAGCTACAACTCTAAATCAAAGTTCCATCTTGTCATCCTTAAAGTCTCTTGGAGATATCCCTCTTATTGCCACCCCTGAGGAAGTAAGAAATT
>JABUQX010025881.1:42500-55000 GCA_015478945.1 Trachelipus rathkii
AGCAGAAATGACTAATTCGCCACCTATTTCTAACAATGAAATTCATCCACCTGCGATTACCCCTCCTTTAACGGAGGTAAAGACTACAGAATCTCATGTTGAGCCAGAGATTAAACCTGAACCACCCCCACAAGTACCAGTTTCGTCATCTCAAAATTCCTGTGGAAAAGACATAGACTTAAAGGCAATAGAGTCAGAAATGAAGGGGCTGGACAAACCTATTAAAAAAGAAGAGATCTTGAGTATTAAAGAAGTAGTAACAGGAAGGATTCTTACTACTGTAATTCCTGGGTCATTAACTATAACGGAGAAAAAGAAACATAATCCCAACAAGCCTTTTGACTCACCAGTGAAGAGGATGGAAATTCCAGTAAGGTTAGTTCCTGCACAAGAAATTATGGGTCAAATCAAACCCCTTCCTATTAGTGGGATGAAAAAAGAACCATTACTAGAAGATGACATCTATGAATTCAAAGAACCTGAACCCTTTGAATTTAGCGATATACGATCAAGAAAAGACTGCACTAAAAATAGAACACAAGGAAGTTGTATGCAGGAAGAGAATGAGTCTGAAGCAAAGGTGAAAAAGAAAGGACGTCCAAAGAAAGAAGGGGAGGATAAGAGTGAAAGCGAAAGTGAGGTTGGTTCCCTAACACCACAAAAGAGAATTTTAACTCCTTCAAAAGAAATTAAGGAATCACCAGTTAAACGAATAGAAGTTAACAAGGAAACTCCTGTGAAGAAAGAGTTTAAAGATTACAGTCGGAGGCCTGAAACTTTTAAAGCACCGGAGGAGAAAGTTGTGAAAGATATTGTTAAAGAACCCCTTAGAATTGCTAGCCCACCATGTCTTCAGATTAAAGAAACAGGTTCTCCAGAATGTATAGAGAAACCTTTCTTCATTGATTTCTTTAATAATGGTAAGGAAAAACAAATGCAGAGAATGCCACTTGATATTAAAGACCTAAAGTTAGACCTAAGTGATTCAAAAGAATCTCATTTCTTTGGCAGTTCTGTAGTTATAACTCCTAAAAAACTCCCTGTCAAAAAAGATGTGATTTCTAGTGTTGATCCTTCTACTCCAGTCAAAAGCGATTCAGTAGATATTATAGTCCCAAAACCATTGAAGATAGATTTTAGGGATGATACTTTATATAGACAAGAACCTCCTAAAATTGGAGTAATTCCTACTTCTGGAAATTCAAGTCATATTGCTGTTGTGATAGATAGGCCAGCTTCTGCTCCTGTATTGTCACGAGTGCCAGGAGGAACACCAAGTCATTTAATGGCTCCAGTAGTCATGCCCCCAGTAGAATCTAGAGTTTTAGCTAAGCCAGTAGGGATTAAACCGCCGATTATTGACTCCGGAACAGAAAAAACTCTTATTATAACTCCAACGACATCAGTTACAACAATTAATTCAGCTAAACAAGAAGAAAGAAATGAAGGAAAACTAATGCCATTCTCTCAGAGACAACAACACATTTTTCCTCATCTTCTAAATAGATCGGATCCTACAGAAGAAAAGACCCACAGCATTACTATTCCTAGGACCTGTCCTATAATAACTCCAGTAGTTGTTTTACCTGTAAATACTCAACCAACCCATTTACAAACAATACCCGAGCCTCAGATTACTGCCCTTATTGAGCCTCAGATTACTGCCCTTATTGTTAGTTCATCTTCTAAAGTTGATGCTGTAGATACGAAGCCTATTATAAGTAAAGTTGAGAAACCTCAACCCTTGGAAAGACCTAAGTGTGAATCAACTGTTGAAGAGAGTATTGAAGCTGTTGTTTTAAGAGCAAGACAAGACCAGAGTGCGGTAGAAGAAGAAAAGAAAGAAAGCAAAATCGTAGAAAAGCGTAGACGAGCACCTGGTCGCTCTAAAAAGTTGGTTAGTAGAGAGTTCTTACCTGATACATCTGAAGAGTCTGACAATGACAGCAAATATGATAAAGCTGAACATCGTCAAAAAAGGTTGAAAATTAGTGATAGAGCAAAACACTCTCCAGCCAAAAAAGCAATGCGACTTTCAGGCGAAGGAGATAAAACAATGAAACGCTGTGATGAAGAAGAAAGGGCTAATGATGCAGATGAGGAAGATAATGAGTGTAATTTTATTCCTCAAAAGAGTACAGTTAAAGAAGCATTTAAACAACGTAGGAAAGATTCCGAATGTGAAGTTGAGAAAGAACAGCAAGGAGACAGAGACATGTCTCGTTTCCCTAAAAAGAAGAGAACCTCTACATTTAGAAGACCTGAAGATGCTGAAGAGGCTGCTCTTGGAGATTTGCTTTGTGAAGAGACAATTCCTCCTGGAAGTCCTATGCCACATGATAATCTCTCTGCAGATTCAGAATCTCCAGCTCAAATGCCTGCCATTAAACATGAGATGCCTTTTGCTAGTGTCCCTACAGGAAGTAGCTTTAGTAAAAGAGGACCTACCCTCCCACCAGCTCTGCAAGCTAATTTTCAGAAATTACAACAACTTCATCCTTCTGTATGTATTCAAAGTGTTAGTAAACCTCCTACAATTTCTTCACAAAGTTTTTGTAGTGACTAGATGTATAAACCTACCCCTCAGGAATATAAGGACCTACTATTCAACCTAATGTTACAATTACTAGTGTCGGTCCTATTGTCCAGACGAACATCGTGCCAACGAGACGCTGTTGTACGGAAGTGGTGTGCCGTGAAAAAATGTTGTCTGCGAGTAGTTCTATCACTCGTAGATTACAAGAAGTGTTTCAAAAGTGCGTGAGCGCATCATGAAAAGTTAATGCCTCTCCACCTAATGGCATAGCTAATGTTCACTAACAATACGCAGCACTGATAACAACATTGCCAACGAGAACGAGAAAACAGAACTTTGTGTAGTTCCGGAAGATTGATGGACCAGAAAGAACACGGTGTGTTGTTGTAAGTAGTACAAATATAGTATAATAATCCTGAAAGTCCAGAAATGGAGTTACCAAATTAAAATTGAGTGGTCCGGCTTCTCAAGCCCAAAGTAGTTCTCCAGTTGTTATGCCTCCTTCAGTTGAGTGCCTCGACCAATTATTAAAGGAAGAAGATACAAAAAGCGATCACTATAAAGGCGAATATCAGACCTGATGGGCTAGGCCAAATGCACGACTAACGCCAATCTTTCAGACAGCACCCCTCCTACTCACACATACGAGAAAGAAGCTATGCGTGAATACCATAAGTCTATACAGTCCGTCACCCTGCAGAAGTCAGTGTAAAGTAAATAAAATATTAAATAATTATAACCTAAGATATCTAAGGGATACTTCCTATAGGGAATGACGTAGTGATCCTGAGAGTGAAGGATTAAGGAGGCTCGTACATCTCAAAAAGTGAGGGGCGAAAGGCAAAGAGCCTAATAACGAGTAGCTCACCAAAGTTAATCAGGAATAATGGATATGCTAGCGAATAAATAATTATGTAACTGTGAATAAACCTTAATAGCCGCGTCCGTGACATAAAAAAATAGATCCCGATATCATGAACCTAAATATAGTAGTAGTCAACACTAAGTGAAGAGAGAGAGCATCTGATATAGATGAGTAGCGTATATTATAGTATGATACGGATAACATTATAGTATATCATAGATAAAAATGATAAATAAATAGTAAATAGAAATAAAATATAATAAATTAAAGATAAATCA
This sequence comes from Trachelipus rathkii, assembly GCA_015478945.1. Classification (NCBI taxonomy): domain Eukaryota; kingdom Metazoa; phylum Arthropoda; class Malacostraca; order Isopoda; family Trachelipodidae; genus Trachelipus; species Trachelipus rathkii. Next base: position 46,180 of record JABUQX010025881.1, read on the forward strand.
ATTATATAGTGAAGATCCAGAGTCTGTATTATTTAATTAAATAATTGCTTTCAAAATATATAAATGATTGACTCCTCAAAAACCTTCCTCTTTGTCAAGCATTGATCATCCCCAAAAGAATACTTTCTTTGAAGACATCATGAAAAGGCACTAAAGTAATAGTATACCCTATTATTATTCACATTATATTCCTTTTCTAATTTCCTCTTTGCTTTTGCAGTTATTAATCACTCTTAGAAGGTCAACGGTTTTTCCATCCAATGTTGTCTTTTCTCCCATCTAAGTATTACCGGAACGGAAAATAGAATACTCAGAAAATATTACCTGATTAATTATACACATTTTTTCATTCCACAATCTATTGCGATTAGATTTCTAAATTGTTTGTATTGTGGATATTTTTTATTTTTGTGTTATCTTGCCTAGAGCTATTTCTTTTGTATATTAGTCACCAGACCGCGGCCCTTTGCCTCGTGATTCAGTTGCTGTATCGTTCTGCGCATAGATAACTTTACACTTAACTTAATTTTAACTAGAATATAAAATATAAATAGTGTAAACTTATAATAAATATAATCAATTATGGTTAAAAATTTACTCAACTGATAATCGTGCAAGACGCGATGTGATTCAAGATCTGCATATGCGCTGTGGGAGTTGTGTAAATGTAAGCTGTCAATGTACATAGATTAAACTCATAAGTTATCAACCAGGAATATCTTCAACTGAATCGTTGACCCCTTTTTGATTTTAGACCTCATGCAGTCTATCTTCAAATTATCTTTGTATCCTACACTTCATGTATCTTCACTGAATCATCAACCTTTGAATTGTTTTATGTATCTTCAATCTTCGATATCACCTCTCTCATACGGAGTACCTTTGAGTTGTTTTCATATCGGCACCGTCTTATTGCTATACTGCTGTTGATAAACTTCATCGCTTCATGTATCTTCACTCTTTGAATCGCTTTGTGTATCTTTACTGAATCTTCACTCTTCCATATCACCTCTCATGCAGTGTATCTTTGAATTCTCTTTGTATTATGCTCTTTACAGCCTGTTTGTGTTGCTATACTTCTGTTGATAGGATAGACTTCATGTATCTTCGCCGAATCTTTATTCTTTAAATTGACTTTCTGTTATCCCTTTTACACAGACTCGTTGGATTTCCCTACATTTTTTCCCTAATATAGTTGAACCATTTAATATTCCCAATCTAAGAACCTCTCACTTCATTCACTTAATAATAATAATAATAATAATAATAATAATAATAATAATAATAATAATAATAATAATAATAATAATAATAATTACTTTCAACAGGGAAAATGATTCTTCCAAAAATGATGAAAACAGTAAAAGTGGTGGTCAATATTCATCAGAGATGGAAACTGATAACAAATTGGATAATTATTCTGAAGGTAATAATAATAATAATAATAATAATAATAATAATAATAATAATAATAATAATAATAATAATAATAATAATAATAATAATAATAATAATAATAATAATAATAATAATAATAATAATAATAATAATAATATATTTGTGTTTTTTATATTGTAATAAGTATTATTATTTAAATTATTATTATTATTATTATTATTATTATTATTATTATTATTATTATTATTATTATTATTATTATTATTATCATCATCATTAGATTCCAACACGATGGACAGCAATGTAAGTGTTTCAAAGTGTCATAGCTCATCAAAGCGTCCATCAAGTGTTATATTATCTCGTGGACCTTGTCAACAGAGCCATTCGGAAGGTTGGGATACTGAAGATGGATCTGCAGCAGGACTTCTCCCACCCAAGAGAAGAAAGAAAGGTTCCCGAAAAAGTCATCAAGTCATAGATGATGATAGTAAAGGCTCTGCAGTTGCTGCAGGGGTTGGGTCATCTGGTAATGGAAAAAGAAGACGAAGGCATTCTTCTTCGAGGGGGTCTAGTAGGTGTAAGTTAAATATATGTTTCATTTCGTAAGGTACTTTTAAGCATGAATGTTTTTCATATATGGAATGATATAAAGATTTTCAAATTGCAGTGTTTGTTACATGAAGAAGTTTGTTTATATTTATAAAATATTCATGGTTTGACATATAGCCTATTTTTATAAGTATAATTTGAAAGTTTTGAATTCTAGTTTGATAAGTTATGAATGATTTTCTATTTGAGTGAAGGATAGTATAATAATTTTCATATGAATGAACAAATTGCCCTCACACGATAAATTTTATATACATGAATATATAAGTTGTAATTACAAATACACAAATTTAAGTTTGATCTTATTTAACTCTGAAGGAGAGGACGTCCTTCATGCTCCACCAGTCGGACGCAAATGTCGCATGTAGTTCATAAATTATATAGATGATTTTGATTGGAATTTACACACTGGGTTGGAAATCATAACTTAGGTACTCGAGCTGGAGGTGTTAAGCTACATAGAAAGGCAGCCGTATCCACTTAGGTTACCCTCGTGAAGGGGAGGAGTGGTGGTAGTGGGGGGTCAGAATTTTGTAGAATCCTCGATCATTCCTCTTTCAATTTATTTGATAGGGAGGTTTAAACCCCCTCATACTAGCAAATTGAATAAATTTGAAACAATATTTTCAAACTCGAACCGGTAGCTTTAATACTCGAGTCTAGACCTGGGGATAAATAAAATTTGTATAAGGTACTGTTATTATTATTATTATTATTATTATTATTATTATTATAAAAAATTAACTTTAAAGTAGACACTACAGCAAAACAAAATATTAACTAAACTGTTTAAGCAAAAATTTAAAAAATTTAAAAACCAGGTTCCATAATTTCCTTACTTAAAATGAACTTATTTGAATTTTGAAATGTTGTGGTGTAGGAAAATAAGTTGCTCTCCATGTTGTGGAGTTAAACGTTTCCCTTATCCTCAAACACGTTACCCGCTTTTGAAAAAAGCCTCTCAGAAGAAACTGATGAAGCAGGGCAGGCGAGCATTCTTTTTAGCTACCAATTTAATAAAAGATTATTTTTCTTGATTGTTGCTCCACCATTCTAATACTTCTTCTTTAGAGACTTTTGAAGAAAGATTTTTCTGCTAGACAATTTTCCATCTCGATTACAAAGTCCACAACACCTGAGATTTTTTCAGTTTTCCTTTCCTCTCCCCCCTCCTCCCATTTTTCCTTTGTTTCACCATTTTCAAAATCATAATAACAAAAATTTTGGGCAATGACACTTTTTAAATCGGAATGCCGATAAGTAGAAGAGGGTTGTTCTGGGTCCGAGACTCTGAGACTCCACTTGTTAATCAGACAAGTTTTCAGTAGAATACTGTAAGGTGTAAGATGCGGCAAGTCGATAAGTTCCGGTTCGACCGGAACTTTTCGCAATAGGTCTCCAGTGGAAAGTTCCGCGTTCCGGTAGTATCTAATCATAAGTATATTATATATAATATACTAATAATAAACCAACCTATTAGAAAACCCACGTAATATAACCTACATATAATATATATATATATATATTATATTACTATATATATATATATATTATATATATATATATATATCAATATATATATAATATATATTATATATATATATATGTAGAGGTGATGATGAAAAATGATCGCAGCCCAGTGGACTTAAACACTTTGTCTTAGCAAGCGTGTAACACGATGCGAGGAAAGTCAAGATACAACTTTTGTCAGGAACTAGGTCTGCACCATTTTTTGTTGTCATTAATGTAATATGTTAATATCTTGGTGTTAACTCAACTTATATATATATATATATATAATATATTATATCATATATATATATATCATATATATATTATTATATATATATATATATATATATATAATATTATATATATATATAGTTATACCATATACAATATATATATATATATATATAATACCATTATATATATATTTATTTATTTGAGTGTTGTAGGGAAGGTATATGCTGGTATATTGGTCGAAAGAGTGCGTGAGTGACTGCAGGGACTGATTTGGTGAAGACAAGGTGCGTTTTAGAGAGTGGTAGAGGATGGTGGATCAACATCTTTAACATTGAAAACAAAATGAACTTGAGACAAATGAGGGGAGAAGAAGAATAAATTATATTTAGGTTTTATGGATATACATAACAACAGGCGTATGATAGAGTTGATAGGGAAGCGTTATGGCAGGTATTATGTGATATATGGTGTTGGTTGTAGGCTTCTGAATGGAATCAAAAGTATGTTGACGATTAGTGAGCGTGGTGTATAGAATAAATTAGGATCATGTATTCACATAGTCTGGGTGATTCGGTTTAGATTAATAGCGGCAAGTGAGACAGGGTTGTGTTATGTCTCCTTGGTTATTCAATTTGTATATGGATGGGGTTATGAAAGAATTCGAGGTGGGGATGGCAGGAAATGGTGTTAGAATGATGCAGAATGGAGATGAGTGGAGGGTGCCCTTAACCTATTTGTATGCGTGATGATTTGGTTCTGTGTGGCGAGTCTGAAGAGAGTTTGAGAGATTGGTAGAGGGATTTGGCAGGGTATGTAAAAGGAGCGGGTCTGAAAGTAAACGTAGATAAGAGTACGGTTATGGTTGTTAGTGAGGACAGTCCTCAGTGTGAAATGTTTATGTTAGATGATTAGCAGCTGGAGCAAGTTTGTTTTGAGTTTTAAATATTAGGGTACTGTGTTGGCGAGAAGGGAACAGGATGATGGCAGAAGTGTAGTAGGTAAAGTTGTGAATGGCAGGAAGGTGGCTGGTGCAATTAAATCGTTTGTGAATGTAAAGGGACTAAGTCTTGAGTGCGCTAGAGTCTTACATGAGGGTATGTGTTACTGTGTTTTATTGTATGGTAGTGGAGACTAGGTCCTGGAATAGAAGTATAGAGATCTAAAGTTCAATGTGTTTAGATGGAAAATCTTAGGGGCATGCTAGGTGTGAAAAATAATTAATAAAGTGAGGAATGAACGTAATTAGAGAGTCGTGTGGTGTGAAGAAAGGGGTAAATGAGAGAAATAATGAAGAATGTTGAGATGGTTTGGTCATGGTGGGAAAGGATGAAATGAAAGTCGGTTGGGTTAAGCGGACTGTATAGTGGAGAGTGGTGTTGGGAAGGACCGGCTGGAGACCGAAGAGAAAAGTGATTGAGTCGGTGAACGAATGTCTGAAGGAGAGAAATGTGGGTTTGGCAGAGGCGAGAAGAAATAAAGGTGCGTAATAGGAGAGAATGGCGGGGTTTTTATGGGGGATGGGTTGTGGTCACACTGGGCCAGGGGATGAAACTTACATTGACGCATTTCATACGTGGAGGGTCCGTCGCGGTCCCATGATGCTCTAGGTGGATTTTTCTGTCTGTGACGAGCTCTCACTAAATGGTACAAAAGGAGGGGGCGGTAAGGCTGGGCTTTCTTTTCGACGTTGTCATGTTCTCCTACTGCTTTTCTTCTCCGATGCTTGTACAGCACCTTACCCCAATCTTGGGGCAAAGAGGAAGGTGAAAGAAAGAAAGAAATAAATATATATATATATATATATATATATATATATATATATATTATATATATATATATATATTATTTATGTATGTATATATATAATAATATATCTATATATATTAATTAATATATATATATATATAATATATATATATATATATATATATATATATCAGATCCTGACTTGGATGCTACAAAACGCATTGCTGTACTTCAAAATAGAATACAAGAGCTAAAGAGAACTTATAGGCACGTGAAAGCCGAGCTCGCTTCCATTGAAAGGAGGAGGAAGAAACTAAGGAAAAAAGAAAAAGAAAGTAAGTATTTTATTTATATATATTCCCTTTTTGTAAATTCCTATAATATTTTCCTCTTGCTCCTATTCTCCGTTATTACAAGTATTTAGTATTATTATAACTTAAGACATGAAGTTTGACCGGATAATGTGGCCAAAGGCAGGATATTCTCCAAGCAGGGGCAGGTTTCTAGCCTATTATCCTAAGTTCAAATTACCTGTAATATAAACGTCTATTGACAAGTATATTGACATACCTTTTCACAATACATGCTAATAGACATACTTGCTGAATTAGAATGCAAGTATATGTAAGTGTATAACCACTAGGTACATCTTAAAGTTTTTTAAGTCAACGGTGTAATTTTCCAACATTTATTGCAGACATTCAAATGTTAACAAATTGGTAAATTGCACAATGTTAATATCAATCTGAATGTTGTACCGATGTATCATTGCTACTATTGAAATATAAATACATTTACTTTACTTCACTTGAAACTTAAGAATAAAATTTGTTTTCTTATTGGCTTACTTATTTTCTCTTTGAATAACCAATACTTTTACTTCTAAGCAAATTGACATTTCTTTTATATATATATATATAATATATATTATATATTATTATTATTTATATATATATATATTATATTATATATATATATATATATATATATATATATATATATATATATTATATATAATATAATATTATATATATATATATATATATATATATATACGGTATATATATATATATTATATATATATTATACTAATATATATATATATATATATTATATAATATATATATATAATATATATATATATATATATAATATATAGTATTTTATATATTATATATAATATATATATATTATATATATTATTATTATTATTATTATTATTATACAAACAACTTATCCCCGCTTAAGCGGGGTAGTGGTACGTGCAGCCTTCTAATTCATATTTTCCTTCATCTCGCCCCCAACCCACCTGCCTCCATTCTGTTCTATTTTCGCCAACGCCCTAAGCCTTCCTCCACCCTCAATCCCTCTCTCTTTCCAGCAATTTTTCTTTATTCCATCATTCCATCTCTCTTGGTCTCGTCTCCCCTTCTCTGCCTTCTATACCTCCGCCTCCCAAACTCTCCTACCGACCCCTGTTCCTCCATTCTCTCCAGGTGTCCAAACCATCTTAACATTCCCTTCTCCGCCTTCTCACCAAACCATTCTTCCAATCACATCTCTCTCTTATCACCCTATTTCCTAATCCTCTCTCTTTTACTAACCCCACACACCGCTCTCAACCCTTTCATCTCAAACACTTCCAACTTCTTCCTGGACCTAGCATTTAACCCCCATGTTTCACACCCATATAGTACCGCTGGAACACAAATTTTTTCAAACATACTCTTATCTTAAGTTTAAGTGATAAATCCCCCTCTTTTCCATAATTCCCTCAGCCCACCAATGCTCCTCCGTTCCTCTCCTACTTTCTTGTGATCAAATCTCTTCCTCATGCCCTGCTTTCTTATCCCAATCCTCCTAAATATTCTAAAAAACTTTACTTTGCTTCTAAACTACACACTCTACTCTTAATCCCTAACGCCCATCCCTCTCATCCTGTTTCTCCTCCTCAAACACTAACACTTTCCTCTTACCTGGATTTATTTTAAGACCCTTTTGTCCACACACTACTCTTTCAACTCTTCCCAAATACTTCAGACCAATCTGAATTCTTCGGCCACTAAGGCAGTATCATCCGCAAACAGTAATCATGTTCACTTCCCATCTAATCACCTATCATCAATTCCACCCTCTCCCCTCCCTCATCATTCCTCTACAGACACTCTCCATAAATAAATTGAAAAGCCACGGGAACATTACACACTGTCTCAAACCCTCGTCTCTACTCAAAATCATCTCACTCTCCCTCCTAAATACTCTCCACACACATTTAAACTATTCTATAAAAGGCCCTAATCTTTACTAATTTTTAACCCCTATTCCATATTCTTCAGCACCCTCCATAATTCCCCCCTCTTCACTCTATCCATATGCCTTTCTCCAAAAATCTAAAAAACAACCATAACATTTTCCTTTCTTTTCTATACCTTTCTCCACAAGCATCTTCATTGTGAATACTTGATCCACACACCCCTTTCCCACCCTAAATCCTCCTTGTTCTCCCCCATACTCTCTTCCGTTAAGTCTCTCACCCTCTCAATTAGTATTCTCCCATACACTTTCCCTAAACTACACTCAAAAGACAAATGCCTCTATAATTACCGCACTCCATCCTAATCCCCTTTCCCTTTATAAAGGGGAACCAAACTAACCCATCCTCCCAATCTAGTGGAAACTACTCCGCTTCTCCAACATAAATTTATAATAACCTATAAAGCCATTCTCCACCCCTCTGCCTCCAATCTGTATACATTTCCATACCTCAGACCATCTAACTGTGGGCTTTCCTTTTTTTTCCTTTAGTTAACGCCCTAATAATTTCTTCATTTGTATTTCCATATCCCCTTCCCTCCCCACTTCCCCCCCCATCCCCACCTCTTGTAAATCCTCCTCATCTCTCCCACCCATTTCATTCAATAATAATCCTCTAAAATATTCCCCCCACCTATTCCTCACCCTAACCTCCCCTCCTATCCATTCCCCTTCCCCTCCCTTAACCCTCTCTCCTAACCCTCCATCTTCTTCCTTTTTTTTTATTTACTTCTTTCCAGAATAACTTGCTCCCTGTTTCAAAATTTTCTGTCACTTTTCTGCACCATTCATTATTTGCATTTCTCTTCGCCCTCTCCACCGCCCTCTTTGCTTCCACTCTAATCTTTCTATATTCCTCCCAACTTTTCCTTCTCCTATTCCCCAACCATTTCACTTTTTTCCTTCTTTTTTTTCTTTTTTTCACCAACTCTTTTCACCTCCCTCACTCACCATTCACTGGTCCCTTCCTTTACTTGCTCCCACTCTTTTTAACTCCACATATCCTTCG
>JABUQX010025882.1:0-5000 GCA_015478945.1 Trachelipus rathkii
AGCCGAAAAGGGGAACAGAGGTGCGAGAGACGCGCCAAGCAACATATAGAATACTGATATCTATAGCGTGTATATCTATAATGATGAGGTTAGTTCGTTAGTATATAGTATATATATATATATATATATATATATATATATTATATATACTATATATATATATATAATATATATATATATATTATATAATATATATAATATATATATATATATATTATATATATAATATATATATATATCCGCTTCCGTTCGACACATATGCACTATGGTCAACTGGGCGTCGAGCGAAAAATCTCAGCGAGTTGATCTCTCCTTATTTTTCGGCGGTCCTCGCTTGCGGTCTAGGCGGTGGTATTGTCTGTGGGTTAGGCTCGCGGTTCGGGCTGGGAGTCTGGTTAGCGGTGCTGGTCTCCTCTTGTACTTCAGATCGTTCAATTGTGTTGTCGTGGCTCGCTGGTCGTCTTGTGCTCTACTGCTTTGCTTTGTGGTTCCTTGGGCCCGCCCGTATGTGGTGTGCTGGTTCTTTTTGGTGGTCGGCCGTCTTTTTCGTCGGCGCGTGAGGCTCGGTTGTCGGCCTCTGTCGTTCGGGCCTGGCTCGTGCTCGGATCTGCGTCGCTTGTAGAGTCCGACGTGTTAGTGATTGCTCTTCACGGTCTTTGCTGTTATGCATGACTCTGAGTCGCTTCGCATTTCGTGCTCGTTCTGTGTAGCGGTGCGACTACTAGCCTTTCCTGTTCTCTTGAGGCTTCGTTCGTATGTCGCGTTACGACACTAGTTGGTATTTTCATGAGTGCTCTCAGTAGGGGTGTCATACGTAGTTACGGATTCTGCAAATCTATATTATAATATTAGTAATAATTTTATATTCAAGATATTATCCTAATTTATAAGTGATGAGTAACACACAGGATGTCAATATAAATTATTGACTATGTTTATTTTGACGTATTATATATACTATATATATAATTCTAGGTATGGATTATATTTTCGGGCGCTTGGTAGTGGTCAAGCCTTAATCGTATTAACTTTGTGTTTACAAAATTAGCAGGTACCAAAAATCCTAATTGGGGAAAATTTTAAAATTTATATTTATATTATATATTTATATATATTATATATATATATAATATATATATATATATATATATATATATATATATATATATATATATATATATATATTATTGTAGTGATGGAACGGATGTCAAAATTTGACTGTTTGCGGATGCGGATGCGAATGGCGGATCTTAAAGAGGATGCGGATCTTAAAGGTAGGATGAGGATGCGATGTTGGATGCGGATGCGGGGGTGCGGATGTTTACTCTTTTGAAGTTTGAAATTAAAAAATTTATATTATATTATATTTAATATATAATTAAAACTAATAATATATATATGATACCCAATTATTAGTATATATATATAATATATATATATATATATCATATAATATATATTATATTTATAATAATATATATATATACATATATTTACAGCTGTCACCACCACTCACTGGCAAGAGGCCGTATTCAGGGGGGATGTGCACGCCAAAATTTATCCGCGAGCGCAAATTACGGCAGATGAGCACAGACACCAGCTTTTAAAGGTGAGGGATGATAAATTGTTAGCAGGAAACACAGAAGATGGAAGAGAATTCTACAAAACGAGAGGAGAAAAGAAGGAAACACAGGCAGTGAACTGCTGGAGTTACCATATCTAACAAAATCGTGCGCAGACACAGCAACCCTTGTGCTACGAGGGCGTCGTAAAGGTCGTGGTACGCGAGTGGTAAGTTTCCTCGAACACCTGCCGCTGCGGTAACCTATACGAAAAGAGATAAAGTAAAACATCGGCCGCAATGATAGAGGGTAAGTTGACGAAAGTACAGAACCAATTTATATAGCTTTTTGGCTTTGACTCGACCCTATCAAAAGCGGTGAAACAAGACTCCCCCCCCATACTTCCAGATATGAGAAAGTACTCACTACAAGGGCGGATGAGACCCTTGGATAGCTGGAGTAACTGAGAAAGAAAAAAATTCTCGAGTCTAGACAGAACTCCCAGTTTCTTGAGGCCCCTACAACCGTTGTGATGTGAGGTTCAAGACATTTTTTGTTTATGTTAAGGCGAAGTGTGTTTAATTGTTCACAGTAGAGATGAGAATGATATCCGTTCGAAAGTTTTTAGGTATAAGTTATGAATGGTGTTTTTAGAGAGGGAGATTTTGTAGGGTTGTTAGTTTTTAAATGATATTTGTAATTTCACAGGTTTGATTGTTACGACTCCCAATTCGGAAATTTTTCTTATTCCTAGATTATCGAGATATAGAATTCTGTTATTATTAAGGTTTAAGAACTAATAGGCAATTTCTTAGAGTAATAGACAGTGTGTAGAGATTGATGTATTTAGTTTGAGGGGTTATTATGGTTCGTATTCATTTTTTGTGCTATTATTAAGTTGGATAGATTAGATTTTTTTTGTTATGTTTCAAATCATTTTTAATGAAGAAATAAATAAAATTAGAGCAGATAAGACAGAACCCTGAGAAACAACACTATTGACAGAAAAAGAGAAACCGTCCATCACACAGACGATGTTGAGTGACTTGAAAGAAAGCTAGACAAAAGTAAGCAAAGAGATGGAGGAAACTCCAAAGGAAAGGAGCTTGGAGAGCAGTGACGCTTGCCATGCCCGGTCAAGATGCTTTGGATATGTCAAGCGCCACCACGCAAGTCTCCCCGTAGTTCTGAGGGCGGAAAAACCATAAATTGCGTTAAATGTGAAAGTATATCTCCAGTAGATACTTGACTCGTCCGTAAACCATAACTGGCGATTGGAAAGAAAGAATGAGATTCCAGTATGGTCTAGAAAGGAGAGTTGAGAAGGGTTTCAAAGATCTTAAATAGAATACAAGTTAGAAGGATCTGAGTGGCTTCCTTTTTTCGGAATAGGTTGGACATGCGCGGTGCTTAAAACACTGAGGAAATGCTAGTTTTGAAGCATTCAATATTAGTTGAACGAGGGGCGTGGGTAGCACGTAAGCAGCATTCCCTCAAAATCGAGGAGGAATGCCATCCGGGCCACCCCCTTTCCCTACGTTCATAGGGCTTCAGGACTCATGCACGATCAATGTAATCTTAGGCAAAGACATAGGACACCTTAGAGGAGAAGGAGGAGGAGGAGGATGAGGATGTCCAGGTTTGAGTTAAAGGAAAATAGGAAGGGCCGAAGAGATTGGCATTTTCAGTTGAAGAAGTTAGCAACAGAGCCATCAGATCAAATAAGAGGAGGAAAGGATGATTTACAGAAGTTGTTGAGATGTTTTGGCAAGAGGCCAGAAAAGATTTGTCAGTAGAAGAACCAAGAAGGTTAGCTGTCTTTCCGTTGATGAAAGCCGCTTTGCCTCGTCCAAGAGTATCCTGCAACGATTTAATATAATATATATATATATATATTATATAGTATATAATATATATATATATATATATACTATATATATATATATATTATATATAGATAATATATTATTATATAATATATATATATATATATATATATATATATATATATTAATGTATATATATATATATAAATATATTATATATATAATATTATATATATATTATATATTATATATAATACTATATAATATAGTATATATATAGGGTTGGAAAAACCAAAGAACATTGGTTTTTTTAATAAACCAAATAACCAATGGTTTTTTTGTTTTTATGGGTTTTTAGCTATTTTGATGGTTTTAATGTAGTTTTTAATGGTTTAATAGATTTTATAGAGGTAAAATATACATCGTGAAACTGTCTATACACATGTGTCTAACATCATATTTTTAAAATTCCTTAATTAAAATTTCTTTAGATCCTTAAATTTCAATTTTCTTATAACTGTAAACTGGTAATAAAATTATTATTATTTTTTGAGTTTACATAAACTCATAAGTAAAAAATAAGAGGGTATATTATAATTTATAAAATCTATCTGAAAAAAAGGTTATACTTTATAATTTTTAACCAAAAAAAAAAAAAAAACGCATAAAGAAAAGTTTATTCAAATATAACCTATAATGATATACAAATGAATTCTTATTTACCTTTATTTTTGAATGCTAGGAATAAGATATATATATATAAGTATATAATATTATATAATATATATATATATATTATAATATATATAATATTATATTAAATATATAATATATATATATATATATATATATATAAATATACTACTATATATATATAATATATATAATATATTCATGGCTTGTATATATATATATTATTATAAAAAAAAAAAAAAAAAAAAAAAAAATTTATATATTTATATAATATAAATATATAATATATATATATATAAAGAAATTATATATATTTATATATATATATATATATATATATATATTATATATATTATAATATATATATATATATAATATATATATATACTAATATATATTATAATATATATATATTATATTATATGCTAGTATCACAAAACGAATTTAACATTTAAATAATTTATTAGCCGACTAGTTCGGGAAGAATACTTCTTCCTTTTCAAGGCTTACATCATTAATGAATTAAATTTCAAAATAAAAAATATTATATAACATCAATAACAATTAAAATAATAAAAGTTAAAATAAATATCATATAGATAAATAAATGATTAAAATTAGGGAGTAAAGAGTTCTTAATTAAAACAAAATCTCACTTCAGTTTTAAATAAACTGTTAAAAATTTAGATTTTCATTTAAGGTCGTTTTGAGATGCCAAATATACAAGGATTCTAACAACTGGATATCGGGTTCCTCAGTTTGGAACAATATTCCAAAATTGGTATCCTGTATATGGTGGCCTTCCTGAAGAGAATGAACATTTATAGCTGAATAGGGAGGATGATGTAAATGTCTAGAGTCTAATGAAAACTTTATGCTCAGCATACGTGTAAGACTTCGTTATTGTCTTTTCTCATGT
>JABUQX010025882.1:12500-15000 GCA_015478945.1 Trachelipus rathkii
CAAGAGAATGTCCCTATTCACAATTCACCCAATTGGTGACCCCTATTCACCCCATCAAGGAAAAAGGGAATGTGCTTCATTTGAACTTTAATTTAACTATTACACTGGTCAACAATGATTTTGGAACTAAAATGGGAATAGGTGTTCTATGTAGATATAGTTGTCCTGAATGCGATGATGTAGTCGAAAATGACGTATCATGTCACAATTGTCTGTTATGAGTCATTACTGAGTCATGCTTGAACACGAAAAATCGTGAAAATATATAATGTTTTCGCTGAGAATTTTGTAGTATATGCTCGCAGTTACAGAGTTGTTTTTCAGTGTAAAGGTTGTGTCTGTGTGTTTGTTAGTCTTTTTAATATTATATAATTATATATAAATAAATTATATATATATATATATAGGTATATATATATATATATTAATATATTATATAAATATATATATATTATATATATAATATATATATATATATATATATATATATCTATATATATATATATTATATATATATATCTAATATTTATTATATATATATATATTTATATATATATATATTATATATAGTATAATTATTATATATATATATAATGTATATATATATACTATATATATATTATAATATATTTTACAGCGCATTAATGTTATTTGTTGTTCAGGATATATATATGTGTAAAATAGTATAAAAAATATGAGTACCAAACGTGTTTGTATAAATTCTCCGAATGTCTTTTGCTACGTATGTGAAAAATAGACTACGAAAAGTCAACGGAAACCAATTACTTAATTATTTAAAACGGCTTATAAACGTTATTTTAAGTGTGTGTTGGGTTACCAGGGTAAGCCATGGACCCAACACATAACATGCATTAGATGTTAGCTTAAATTTAACTCCAGTGGTTATAAAGGCAAAAAAGCGCATTTGCCCTCTGGAGGCGATTACTTGAAGTTGAGCAAGGAACAATACAGGATTGCTACTTTTGCCTAACAAATGTATGTGGCTTTAATTCAAAAACCAAAGCAAACATTGCCTATCCGACAATTAACTCAGCTTGGAGACCTGTCCCCCATAATTGATGAGAACCTACCGATTCCTATAGCACAAGCTTCTTGGAAAGAGGTTCCTGACTCAGATGAAGATTGGTTTGACTCTAATTGCTGGAGCATCGGTCTGCAATAAGAATTGCCATGAAATATCACAGACAATTCAAAATGCAACAACCACACATGATTTACGCAACCGGAACTCAAAATGATTTAGTTACGAGACTGTTATTTTGTCAAAAACATAAGCTGAAATCTTAGTTCACGTCCCTGAGGAGTGGAATGTGTTAATCAAAAGGTTAATATTAAGTATACTATAGAAATCAGAAACAGCAAGTTATTACGAAATATTTACAGAAGAGTAATTATTTTCATCGTTCCGATGTTAATGGACTTATGCGTGAGCTTGGTATTCCGTATTTAGATGGTGAATGGCGCTTATTCATAGACGCTTCAAAAACTAGCCTAAAAGCCGTCTATGCATTAACTCAAACAAGATTTTCCCTCAATTCCGGTTGCGCATGCTGTTGGAATGAAGGAAACCTATGAAGTATGTCCGAAATATTAAAGGCTATTAAATATTATGACGCAAGCACTGGCTTATCTGTTTGTGATCTGAAAGTTTTGGCTATTACTTCCTTGGTTACAGGGAGGATTTTTGTGTTTATGGTAAGCCGGGAATCTAAGCAAACATTACGTTACGAAAACATGGAGAGAAAGAGATACATTTACCCCGGGCAAAGAGAATGTTAAGTAATAACCTTGTTTTAATGTCCTAGCGAGTTATTTTACCACCATTACATATTAAACTTGGATTGATGAAGAATTTTGTGAAGGCCATGGATAAGGAAGGAGATGGATTTAAATATTTATGTGACGTTTTTCGTGGCTTAAGTAACGCTAAATTGAAAGAGGGCGTTTTCGTCGGACCGCAAGATTCGACAACTACAACGTGACCCTGCTTTTGACAAGAAATTAAACCAGATGAACTATCTGCATGAATTCCTTCAAGACGTTATACGGCTTCCTTGGAACAAACGAGTTGAAATGCGATCGATAGTAGGAGAGGTTGCTAGTTAATTACAAGAAACTTACGCGCTGCAGCATGTCACTGAAAGTACATTCTTAACATCTCAATCTGGAACATTCTTTCCACCAAAGGTCTCGGGCAGTAAGCGATGAACAAGGTGAAGATTCCACAAGATATACAGCAAGATGGAGAAAGGTTATCAGGGCAGATGGGATGAAGCAATGATGAGTGATTACTGCTGGTTTCTGAAAAGAGAAGACACTTCAGAACATAAAAGAAAAAGTAGTTATCGAAAGTTCAATGTGGCACAAATTCAGGAAAATTAAGGTAAATATATATCATTTTTATGTGGTAATGCATTATACATACATGTTTTATTACTCCGTGACAGTCATAACTTGTATAATTTGAACTATAAAATTA
>JABUQX010025882.1:27500-31285 GCA_015478945.1 Trachelipus rathkii
AGAGATGAATCCTAAGTCGTTTCGAATTGCCTGAATTTTAGAAGAGTCTGAGAGACATAGATTTAAGCAATGTGTTACACAATGTGTGTATAGAGCTTTAGGATACTCATTCCGAATAACAGATTGCACTCCTCGGAATTCGCTTTTCATGGAAGAGGCTCCTTCATATCCTTGGCCTCTTAAATTTTCGAGTTTTAAACCAAGATAGCCGAGTCTCTCCAAAATTACATTTGCCAATGCTTTCCCTGAGATATCATAAACCAGAACAAATGATAAAAAATCCTCTCTTAAAGTAAAAGGAGCATCACCTCCATCACCACCAATCACGTACCTTACACAAAGTGAAAACTGTTCTGTTTGAGAAATATCCGTTGTTTCATCAGCTAATACTGAAAAAATTTGTTTTTATTAACTTCTTCCACTATTTTCCTTTGTATAAGCTGACTAAGTGACTGTATGATTTCATTCTGTATCATCGGACTTGTATACATTGAATTTTTGGACGATAGAAGTAAGTGGTTCTTCAAAACCTGGTCACCTCCATTTGCTTGAAACCTAAGAAGGCTTCTAAAATTTCCGTCATTTTCAGCTGGAGTTGATAATTCAATACGTCCAGAGTCACTTGAGCCCCTTAATGCAAGACCTTGCTGGCCACATAAACATATAGTTTCAATTATTGGTACAAGTTTTTCTTATTTTCCTTCACATTTTTCTTATTTTGAGTGTCCAGTTGTTTGTCTATGCATTCAATTTTTTTCTGAATAAGAGCTTCAATATTATCTTATATATATATATATATATATATATATATATATATATATATATATTATGAGTTATATATATATATATATATATTTATATATATAATTATTTATTATATTTATATATATATATATATATATATATATATATATATATATATATATATATATATATATATATATATATATATATATATATATATATATATATATATATATATATACATATATATATATATATATATATATATATATATATATTTGTAGTTTGTTTTCTGCTGAAAAAATTGCAGTCGATAATTTCGGGGGGGCTGCAGCCCCCTCAGCCCCCCCTGGCTACGCCCCTGTAAGTAACCCCACCGTTCCCCTATATATATATATATATATATATATAGAGTAGTTATATATATATATATATATATATATATATATATATATATATATATATATATATATATATATATATATATATATATATGTATAATTTTATTTATAATATTATTATTATATTATTTCTATATTTAATACAACTTATTCTTCTAGAAAATCAATTATTTTCTAAAAGTTTCTTTCGAAAATATTTATTTAATTGAAATAATTAAATGTATTCCTTTTTTATAATTAAAATTATTAATTAATTGAAATTATATTTAATTTTCATCCTAAGTTTTAAGACTTCCAGTATTTTTTTGACTTCACATTTCTAATTTTAGGTAACTCCCGGCCCGGCCCCGGCCCAGGCCCCGGCCCCGGCCCCGGTCCCGGCCCCAGCCCCGGCCCCGGCCTCGGCCCCGGCCCCGGCCCCGGCCCCGGCAAAATTCCCGCCCCGGTCGGTCCCTAGGCGCTGGAGTGTTACGGGATGTACCCTACACCAAAATGTCCAATTTGAGGTAATCTAATTGCTTTGAGAGCACAATTCCTTCTCTCTGTCCTCTTAAGAGGCTTAAGAAGCTACGTGATAAACAAATTAAAGGTAAATAAGTAGAGCTCAGGCCATATTAGCTAAGCAAAATTCATTCAGCAGTAAAATACTAATGTTAGCAAACACACACATACAAGGAAGTTTATGGATAGGACTCGACTCCCTAGTACACAATTACAATTATAATTATAATCACCAAAACCATGCGTAGCTCACCTTAATCAAAAATTGCATTACTTTCTACAACATTGCAAATACCAATATAAAACCAATAAATGATCCCATCTTAAATAGTTAATTTTTGAAAATACTCCTGAAAAACACAAACTACAACATACATCTACATCATTTATCTACAGAATTGCTTAAACAATTTTTAATTAAGCCATCTAATCAACATCTTTCAGCCAACCTAACATATAAAACAACCTCATACCTAATAAACAAATTAAACTTTCTAATATAAAATAAAGTCATCACCCTAATTTAAGGAAAAACAACCACAGTTTCTGAAATAATAATAAACCCCCTCCCTACGGGTTTGAGATGCATTATTATACAAGACACTGTAGTAGACTATCTTATATATTCCATTCCTACCGCTTGCGGTATACGCTTCCTAATCACTTCTTCATAGAGGGTGGGCTTTCTGAGAGCAATGAATCCCCAAGTAAAAATTGGTGAAGTGGAAAAATAATAATAATAATAATAATAATAATAATAATAATAATAATAATAATAATAATAATAATAATAATAATAATAATAATAATAATAATAATAATAATAATAATAATAATAATAATAATAATAATAATAATAATAATAAAATAATAATAATAATACACACACACACACACACACATAATAATAATAATAATAATAATAATAATAATAATAATAATAATAAATAATAATAATAATAATAATAATAATAATAATAATAATAATAATAATAATAATAATAATAATAATAATAATAATAATATTTCACTTCTATTCTTTATTCTTCTTCAGGCGTAAATTATTCAGATCTTGAAAAACAACCTCAAGCCTTTAAAGCTTCTCCGCGACCGATTCTGTTGATGTTTCTTGGTGTCTTTTTATTTTAGCATCAATTCACAACCTCAGTTACTTGCCTTGCTTTCACTACTCGAAAGTTGTGGCTCCATTTCGGACACTAGAAGAGATGCTAAACCAGAATAAAATTCCTTATTATGTCTTCAAAAACACATACATTCACACATCATTGGAGGTATGGCAATTATTATTTTCTTCACTTCATTTTCAATACAGTATAAAACATGCTTCCAGCAGATAGATACAGAGTATTGATGGCAAGATATTACACTAAAAATCTTGATATGTTGTAATTAATAATATTTATAATTAAAGTGAATGTAAACTTAATGAAGTTCTAGGATAATAATTTAAAGAAGAAAATGAGCATGCTTTCTTTTTAAATATATTCTACATTTAAAAGTGTTTTTAAAGTTTCTGGCATTGATATAAAGATGATTCTCGTTACTTGCAAATAAACACACGGAAGATTTTAGATTCATATTGTTAGTCCTAAATTTATAATTGCTTAACATTTAAAATTATCTTTCATTATTCCTTCTACAATGAAATGCTATTTCGAGTAAAGCTAAAAATTAAAATAATTTTCAAGCTTTCACCAAAAGGCACCATTTTGGAAAAGTTTACGAACCAGCAACCTCCGATAGCAGCGACAGATCAAATTCGTATCTTGACCTGATTGAAGATAAAAATGTTGCCTTGGCTGCAATAACTCCTGCTGTTAAAGGGCTGATATATTTTAGATTTAAGCAGGTATGCATTTTTATTATTTATACCTATATATATATATATATATATATATATATATATATATATATATATATATATATATATATATATATATATATATATATATATATATATATATATATATATATATATATATATATATATAGTAATTTTAGCTTTTACAGTGGAGTTAAAGTGCTAACTCTGCTGAAGGGCGCACGAAAACGCGAAAGCGTTTCAATGATAAATGCGAAAACGGTTAAACACCCAAATTAGCTGAACGAAGCACAATG
>JABUQX010025883.1:0-18722 GCA_015478945.1 Trachelipus rathkii
TTATATTATTCTTTATTTTTTCATCTAATATATTTAATATCTGAAGCGAAATTCAATTTAAAAGATTTTTTTCTTTGAATATACGTAAACGCAGGTAAACGTAAAATTTGGCCTAACAATCGAAATTGGTTGATTAATCCGTTCAAAAATTATTGATTATCAGTTAATTCATAGAAAAAGAGTAATTATAATGCGTTTTATCAGATATATAATATAAGATTTCAGAAGAAGACCTATGATAGTGGACTAATCAGAATATTAAAAAAACTGAGAAAATCTTAGCCGTTTAATTTACTATTATTTTCGATTACCCAGCATAGTATATTTATAGTTATTTTCTTTAAAATAAGATTTAAATAAAAAATAAAAAAGAAAAATACGTAATAAAAAAAACTTCAAATAATTTATTTACTAAACCATTTTTGTAAATGAAATGTGTGTTATTATTTTAATGATAACTAATGTAGTGAAACTGGCAAAGTCAGTAATACTAATATAATTACCCAAAAACATTTTTTTTTTAGGAAATTAAATTTATTATAATTTAAATTGCTTTATTCCCCAAAAAAGAAAATTTAAGGTATTAAGTATGATGCACAACGAGCAAGAGTTGTCACTCTACTATTTTTTAACTGAATTCACAGGAATACATAGCTAATCTAAACAAAAATTAATTATGAATAGTTGAAATACTAAAAATCTCTTTGTTCTGCTCATTCTACATGGCATATTAAAAAGTGTACAGCCTTCTCAAATGTCTCGTTTTAAAAATCTTGTTATATAGGAATTTCCCTTCTAATTTTTATTTATTTTAAACGAATAGTGTATACAATATTGTATTAAGTAACCATAGGTCCTCAAAATAATTTGTATTGGAAAGGTTGGTAATAAATTTTTATAGCAAAAATTAAAATTAAAAATTGCGATTTTGCTACAAAAAAAGCTTACTTTTTTTTTTTTTGGAGCTTCAAATTGATGTTATTTTTCCAATTCATTCTTAATTTTAATTTTTTAGTTTTATATTATCGACGTAAATATTTATTATTTGTGTTCCACAATTAAGCCGTTGTATATATAAGCTAATATAGTACCAGTTGCTGTTACACAAAAAAGAAACCAAAGCCCATTTGGTTACAAGATAAAACAACCCATTGCTGTATCTCGGTAAATATGTGAGGTCTAGAGCGAAAAAAATTTGGTGCACGTATTAATTCGCATCTAGTGCGAGTGAAAATAAATTTGTTATAATGGTTTGAAGTCAATTTTTTGAATTTGGGGAATTTATTTTTCATTTATGAAAATTTCAGCTAAATTCAAGCATTTTCTTGGAATTACAACTATTATTGAAGGCTGTTTCAAGGCATTCACTGCTTATTAATGAGAGAATTTAAAATTTGCATAATATTTGAATTCATTCCTGTTGGTGCCGATCCTTCATGGATTGGATCTATTCACATCACCTAAATTGTCAATGAAAAAATTTTTATGCAGACCCCATCCCCTCCCCCCCAGAACCGGGGCTTCCGAGCTTGAAGCTCTAAAAAACCACTTGTAACGATAAAAATAAAAAACCCAATTCTAACATTAACTTGAAAACAGTGCATGGTAGTAAGATAGGCGCTATCCAACAACTCGCTATCAACATGCTGTATGGTCTGTTTTGGGTTCACATATCCTGTTCATGTGGGGTCCGAAAACTCGTACCCCTTCTAACAAATATCACACAAAAAAAACCCACTTGTTAAAAAAACCGCCCACTGTTATTTATTTAAATTATCTATTTGTATATATATATATGTATATATTATCATTATATATGTATAATAATATATATATATACTCTATTACCTACCCCGGTATATATACTCCTATGTACTCTCACATTCTCTGTTGTGCTAGAAGTGCGTCACGCGCGCTCCTGCATGTATAACTTTTCTAGCACTTCTAGCATGTGCATACTACACTCCACTAAGAATACTACCCGAGTCAGGTGTCTAACACTGTTTTAAGGTATGGGGAGCTTTGATTGCCCATGAGCCGTTTATAAACGGCATTTAGTTGCAACCATCTACCAAATGGTTTTATGTATCGTTTGCCGCTCCCGCCTTTTTCTAATCTCCATGCCTCTAGCATGGTTAATATCGTATTCATGGAGATATACCCTATAGTATCTCTACGTATTAGTATACTTAAATCGATACTTAGGCTGATCGATTGCCTTCGAAATGTTTTATCGATATGCAGATCGTTATCACTTCCTTCACCATAAGGTTTAGTATCAAATAGTACCTATCCTACCTTGCCCTTTCTATGCAACCTATGCAAACTTTTTATTTTCTGGAGTTACAGAAAGACGAAGCTTTGGATTTGGCTAGTATGTTTTGAGGTATGCGAGTCGATCCCCGGGCTATTTGCCGAGATGGCTAGTTTTCTAAAAGGCTTTGTAGGTTTATAGTAAATTGCAGTAAACTACAAATATAAATCATATATAGCGTTTTATGTGGCCTAAGGGTAACTTATCCCTTCATTCAAAATATTCAAAGAAGGGGTGTAGGGGGGTTTTATAAACCTATTTCAAGTATGAGGGGGGTATAAAGAAAAAGATTATATCACCCTATGAGAGTAGGAGGGTTATCAAATCGAAAAGTACTAGACAGCACCTTACATCATCGAGTCAAAAATCGAGAAAACAAGTAACCTGATTTTTTTTGATTAATTTTCTAAAAAGAAAAAAAAATAATATGTTTAAATTTCTTTAATTTTGATTTATATAGAGTTTGCGTACAAAAATAAAATAAAATAATTGTAAAATTTGATCACGTACTCGTACAGGTTAACAGGTTTTAAGCTATGTATAGGCCAACATATAAAATACATATTGACAGAGAAGAGTTCTACAAGAGTTATTTTAACATTTAATGAACCCGGGGGCAATTTCAGATTTCCATTCCTTGCTCTCCCGCCACTTCATGCCCCGTCACCCGGTTGACTGGGGTTGGGCCAATTGACTCAGGTAACGGCAACGGGAATCGACTCGGAGGCATCGGAAACCCATATAAACGATACCCACCGAACAACAACAAAAACTAAAATTAGCTAGAAATTAAGGCTAAGGGGGTGCAGAGATTTAACATAAAATCAGCAGAGCATAAATCATGGGGCAATGGAACAGCATAATTTACCTGCATTCTTTACTATACTACAAACAGCGTTAGAAGGAGCTCAAATTTCAGTTAGTGTTCAACAAAAAATAGGGTAAACCTGTTTATATTATTTCTTTTTTTTAGGTTTTTTTTTTCGTTTTATTATTAAAAAAACCCCAACAAAAAAAATTTTCCTTTCTTTTTGTTGAATTGTTTAAAAAATAACACATTATTTTTTAGTTTTTTTTAGAAATTTCTTTTTAGTTTAATAGATTGGGTATAATGTGTATTGTTTTTATCAATTATCTTTAGAATGTAAATTATTTTAAGACTGCAATAGTTATTATTATTATTTGCAATAATTCCACTATTAAAAAACAAAAAAAGAGCCAATTTTTTTCTGAAATAGGAATACGATTTTTGATAAATTTCAATATTAAATTTTACTTTGGTGTTTTTTAACTATTTTTTAATAATATTTTTTTTCTTCAAAGATATAAATAATTAAAAAATTTAAAAAAAATAATGGCTTAAAAAAGATTTAACTGACATAGGATGACATATTGTTGCTCTAGGTCTGCTACTATGGATAAGGGTTTTTAAGAAGTGGGGTTTTTTTTTTTTTTTCGTTACATGGATTTTTTTTTGTTATAAATAGTTCGGTTTATTTTCTTATTTTTTTTTCTGGAAATAATAATAATTTTGGGGGAAAAAAGGTATTATTTAAGCGAACCCACAATAATTTTTTACATTGGTGATATAGCCTAAGGCCATTGCTCACTTATTATAAGAATTATTATATAAAGTCCGATCTGAGTTATCATAGTTTATATGTTATTATTGTTGTCTGAAAAAAAACTGATAAAATGGTTTTTTTTTATTAATGCATTAAAATATTGCACTATATTATATATTAAGTCATTTTATTATTTCCGTATATAGATTATATATATATATATATTATATATATATATATATATTAAGTTTTATTTTATAGTATTATTTATATATTTTATATTATATATTATATATTATTATTATATATATTATTATTATATTATTATATATTATATATGTATTACCCTATTATTTATATATTATAATTATATATATATTTATTATATACTATTATATATTCTATAAGTATTTTATTATTATAAATTTATTTGATTTATTTATTTACTATTATATTTATTTTATATAATTTAATTTTTATTTATATTTATTTTCATATATATATATTATTTTTCATATATAATAAAGGTATATATAATAATGATAATATCTTTATTATTATTTTATATTATCATATACTAATTATATATATTAATATATTTATATAATATATTTTGTATATCCCTGGTTCCAGAAATTTTTTTATTAATGGCTAACCACATTCAGTATGTTGGTGGGAGCTAGAGAAGGTAGCAGGTCCTAACGTAAAAAGCGGACGGTATATATTATGGAGCAGCGAAAAGGTTCTAAGGATCGGCGGATTAACTTTTTCTTTTTTTTTTTTTTTTTTTTGAAGTAAAATTTTTTTTTTATCTAAAGGAATAACCCCATAACTAGTGGGTACACAACCCGCAAAGGACTGGCATTGGAGTCGCGGGGCGTCTGTCAGTACGCTCAATAAGACGGCGCGCGGTGGAATAATCTCGAGGAGGGGACTTACATAGTACCGTCTCCACCCATACAAGCCGTTGCGCTGATGTTATACGACGACCACCTCACTTGCCTCTCTTTTGGTCCTTGTGCTCGTTCCGCACGTGCGCGTAATTATCTCTTTCCGATTCACATAAGTTATTAATTACACCCGGGTCCTCTGGGGGTCATGTTAATACATCGGCACCCGTCACTCTTACTTTAGAGTCCAAAAGCCCGTAACTGTCTATCGCAGAGACACACACTAATAAAAAGAAGGCTTCAATAATATATTCACACAAAAAAACAAAAATATTGCTTTGGATGGTATCGCGGAAACAATCCATCTAGAGCTTTGCTGTCTCTGGTTCGTGCTCCGATTTGGCGGGATCTCATGAATTGGTGTAGAGGGTGCACCTGAAATGTTCACATAACTCCGCAGTGGGGAAAGAGAGTGAAGCAATGGGTTCGATCAATTTAACTCTCAATTATGTTGAGTCAACGCCTCAAGCGTATCACACCGGTACAACTTACACAGCAACAAAAGTTTACGAGACATTGTGGCTGCTGGAGTATCCTATACCCCATGTGATAAGGAGTGGCGGGAATTACGATCCCCCCGTTGCGTCAACTATCAGCGGAAGTGAGCACCTGTACGGAAGACCCGAGTCACTGGCGCATCTTTGCGGATTTACCCTAAGGTATTTCTTTAGTTAAAAAAAAAAAAACCTTTTATACTCATAAAAAATAAAAAAAAAATAAAAGGACAGACTGTATTATGGAACATCCGCAGGTCCTCCTTAGATCATAATGTCTTATTCGGGCATTGTACTTGTCACACAAATAATATAATTGGTGGGTTTACGCTGATATAGGAACCTAGTCTAGTTTCCTCTGATATTCACCGGATAGCACTAGTTCGTAAGCTTATTGTCTCTCTCATAACAAACATACATGTAGCACATCAGAATGAGCTTGATAAACTGCCAAAATGGCAGTAAGCAAAATACATTGTACTCTTGCATTACTTAATCGTAGGAGGTAACTATAGTAAAATATTATCGTCAATCTGATATGTAGGAGGCAATTAGTAAAATACATTTAGGTGCGTTAGAAGTATAGGATTTAAAATACCGGAGGATAGGTTCATAAATATACAAGACTCTTATGGTTAATTGTATATTAGAATTCTTTTTTTGGTATAGCCACCTACTCATTAGAGGTGAACTATTGTGAAGCTGTAATAGTGAAGCTTTAATATATATTCTTTTTACTGATTAAGTTCACAAACGTCAGGGGTGTCTGGTCTTCCAAGTATAGCCGAATGTGGGGAACAATACATTACACTGGAGTGTTTACTTGAAACTAGAGTAATTTTTGGGCACTAATACTGTGGAAGTATCCTATTCTGCAATATCTGTATAGGACAACACAGAGGACACAAAGCTCAAAAAAATTAAAAAAAGTAGTTCTTTTTATAGCAAATAAATTTTTAATTTTTACTTTACGCTAAAAATAAAAAATATTACCAAACGCTTTTTCCAATACTAAATTATTTTGAAGGAACACTTGGCAATAAAATGGTAAGTTAATATATGATATATAAATTAATATATTATTATTATATATTATATATATATATATAGTATTATAATAATAAGCATTCATTCTTATAAAAATTCTTATAGTTATGTAATAGGCATTTACCCAATTTAAATAAAAATTATCTTAGTTTATTCTTAAATGCTTCACAGTGGGATTCCTGGATAAGGAATAATAGTAAAACATTCTGCTTCTATTTCTTACTATATATAGCTGGTTTAAAATTCCTGTATGCAATTCTTTCAACTGGGTTTTATACTTGATATAATTTATTTCTGAAAGCTAAGTGTTACTATACATGTAGATCTAATCGCTTATTCTCTTGTAGCAATACAGTTTTTATAAAAAATCATTTATTTATCAATAATTTCTAAAAATAAGGATTACACTTTCCTATGAATATTAATTTTATTATTTCTATTACTTTACAAAGCCCTAACGTTCTTGCAATCGATATAGATTATAATTAATATAAACTCAAAATAAACTTATCATTGAGTTTATCTTATACATTAGTGGACATTATATATACAGAGTTTGTCACAAATTATAGCACCTAGAGGATAATAAAATGGACAGTAAAGTAGTTATAAATACATTCTTTTTCCAGTATTCAAATATCTTTCTTACTTCCAGGTCTGACTTATCAAAGTAACCTATAAGATTGGAGTCAGAGGTGCCATGGTTTCTCTTCATATTAATACATTATGAACTTCTATTTCTATTCATTTACTGACTCAAAGATGAAAGTGTCTTTCATTTACCTAGTGATTAAGGGGAAGTTGTTATAGATATATTTGGCCTCTTCATCCTGCATATTATGTAAACAATATTAATTTATATATACTTAATCTTATCTGTCTACTCATATTATTGTAGGTCATTTATATTATTCACATAATGATAATGATATTTATAATAATTATAACTTATATATATCACCTCACTCACCTCCTTTGTATATGATGTATACTTTTATCAATAGTTTAAGAGTATACTTACTATCATAATTATATACTTATAATATTATAATATATATATGGTAGCGTTACATTTTAACACTAGTTTGATATTCGCTATTACTAATCATACTATATTAATTAAAAAAAAATAGAGAATATTATGTTGTCATATAAAGTTTTAGGTATTGGTTAGGAAATTATTATTTAATGCGTTATCTCTATTTTTCATGTTTAGTATTTAGCAATAATTGCCTCTTTAAGGTTCTTTTTTTTCTTAAATTAATTATTTTTCTCCAAGTAATTCTATTTTTATTTTTTTATCTGTTTCCGTGAAGTTTAAAAAGTATTAATAGAAATTAATAACTTTAAATTTTCACATTGAAAATTGAAAAGCATTTACAAATAAATAAAGAGAATTTAATTGTATATAACACACTTATTATTTTCACCTAATATTATTCTCGTATCCTGACATATTTTCAGTGTTCACTAGTTATTATAATGGTAATTCAACACATTGAGAATTGAGCGTTATAGTATGTAAAAGGAAAAGTAATAGTTAACAGATATAATTTAGTTTTGGTCTTAAAAGTAAATTCTAGTTAAATTTATTTGTATGAGCTGTTTTTCTTGTCTTTCAAAATCCATTTTTTTGTTTTAATAAACAAAGTCCATACCTCATATCTAAATACTTAAAAAAACATAAATAAATAACGGAGTAAAGGAATAAATATGCTCGCCAGAAAATCGCTGGTAAATATCTTTAGTGGCCAAGGAATAATGTAAAAAAACTACATATGCCTAAAGACGGAGAATACTAGGTAAACATAAACAAATTTTTGGAATGAATCTATTGAAATTTTCGTAAAATCTTTTAATAAATGTAAAAAAAAAAAAGATATAAAAAAAGAGAGGAATAAATCAACGTTAAAGTTGATGTTATTAATAGTTGTAATAATGAGAGGAGTATTGAGTTACAAAGCACTCTATTTAGCTTAGTCACCCTTATTATAAATAGGCGAATCCATCCTTGTATTTACTCAGTAAATTCCCTTTAGACTCGTAAATAAAATAAATAAGAACATTCTTTCTATTAATTTTTTTTTTAACTAAAAGAATACCCAAGGCTTTTCCAAAGGAATGTAATGGACTTAGGCCAGACACGCGTGAAAAAATTGCGCTTAGGAGCCTTTCAGGGATCTCCTCTCTCTTTGGCCTTTCCTGCGGGAAATCTACAGGGTAAAGGACTAATTCTCCTTTCTTTTTTCCAAAACTTCCTAAGTTCGCGGAGGGTCTCCACAGGAACCGATTCCTCCCGCTAACACTTAATGGTAATTTGGGTTGTACGCGGGGGTTTCCTGGTTCTTTCGCTCCGCTCCGCCTCCCCGATTGGGGTATGGGAAAACGTCTCCCCCTGTGTTCCCCATTTCGGCTTGAGCACCCCCCTACATTGGTGTAATTAACCTTTACAAATAATATATATATATTAACTATATATACCTATACTAAAAATATATTTACTAAGTATATTACTAAATCTAACTTATATCATAATATACCTATCGTTTCATGCATTATATATATATACTTGTATCAATAATAAAATTATTTATAGTACATAAAATATATATAGGAACTACTATACATATATCTAGTTCGCCCCGCGGCCTCGAGCTGCCCCCCCCCAAAAAAAAAATAGCTTATTTTTTTTTTTTTTTTTATAAGCAATTTTCCCGCACTAAAAATGTTGGCCGGGATTTCCAACAATGTATTCGCATTTTCCCTGTAGCTATTGTAGTTTTTTGAGATATGGAATTGTGGCTCTTTAGAGGCTGGCCATTATAATTATAATTCGTTCAGTAATTACATTGTTTCACTCATTAAACAATTTATTTATTAATGTTATTAATTATTATTATTAATTATTAATTTATTATTATTATTATTATTATAAAATATATTCCCGAGCAAAAGAAAGCGAATCATCGGTTCATGCATATCTCTATATAAATATGATAATATAAATAAATGCAACATCCGTACAATATAATTATTACTGTCGTTCTTACTTGGAGCCTTACTCTAAATTAATTACATCTCTATATTATATATTATATTTCATTTGGTCTTTTCTTCGTGTACGTATTACTAAGTTTAACCTTCTTCCTTTCGCCGATAACACATCAAGTCGCGCCCTCTGTGAGATTATCTAAACTCTAGAAATATTTTGGCGAGAGTTTAAACTATTTTACTTCTGTTTACCTTCTTCGACTTCACCTTCCTGATGGAAACTGAAATTTTTCCATAAGCTGTCCTTTATTAATTCACACTTTTGTTATGCATCTCTTTTCTTTCTTTGTTTGAGTAGCGTTCGTTCGTTTTAACTTGTAGGCTCATGTCTTTTAGATTTCTCATATTTTCTACTGCTGTTGGCAATCCTTTTTTGACTTTATCTCCTTACTGCGTACTATTTGTTTGTCCTAAATTTATCTATGATAACCCTTGAGTTGATGCTCACATCAAATAGTTCATACCTACTAGTTGCTTACTATTCTTATACAATACATCCATTTATTTTATTTTTTTTATAGTTTCCTTCTTAATTTAAAAAATATTGTTCCTGGCCCACTTCCACATATAACCATAACATATCCATTATAAATCTCTAATTATATATCTTACTATATATCTATAATATATTCTATATATTAATTAATAAATATATAAATAAATAATTAATAAATTATTTATATATAGATATCTATATATTATTATATATATATATATATATATTTAGTCCTATATAATTAAGTATATAAATAGTATTATAGTATATATATATTATGTATAAAAATTTATATCTTAATATATCCAATATATATATGCTTCTATATAATATATATATAAATATATATATAGTATTTAATCATTCGTAAATAATAATTTTATTAACAGTATTTCCCTGTCAATATCTTTTTTTGCTCATTTCTTTATTGATAATCAATGCTGTGTACGCAAGAAATATTTAAAATTCTTTTTATATCTTATTTTATTCATTCTTTTTAAGTTTTAATTTTTGATCTATTTGCGTGTCAATTTTAATTTTTTTCTTAAGTTAGTTTAATTTCCTTTTGTATTTATCTTTCGGTTACATTTTAATGTGTTTTATAATAGTAAATTTTTTTATTATTTGTTTTTAATTTCTATGAATATTTTATTTTTATAAATTTTTTAGTTACAATAATACTGGTAGTATGTATGTTACATTTATTTTTATTTTATGTGTTTTAATACATCCTAATTATATTTTCAGATAAATTTTTTTAATTAATTCGTATCGATTTGATTATTTCAAGCTTCAGCGGTGCTGTCCCACACCTCGAAACGCACTTTTTTCGATTTACTCCCTAGAGAGACTATTTTTGCCACTTTTTTCCTCTAATAATAATTAGATTTGATTTTTTATCTTTCACTTCGTCTCTTATTCTTTCTTCTAATGTGTTTATAATTTGTTCTATTCAATTATTTTTTTTATTTCCTCTATTTTTTTTTTTCTCCTCTTCTCTATTTGAGTGGCCTATTTTTTCATTGTCCTTATCTTTTTATAATTTATCATTCTTTCATTCTTATTCCATAGCATATTTCCCCCCTCCTTTTTTTATACTCTAAATTGTTTTCTTATATTTCATTTTCATTTTTTTCTTCTATTAATTTTACATTTTCATTATTTTTATTCCATTTTTTATTTTTTTTTCATTTTCATTTTTCCCCTTTTTTTTTTATTTTATTTTTCTTTTCTCTTATAAAATACATAAAAATATTAAATGATTTGACAATAAATGCTATTTATCAATTAAATAACTTATGTAACTTTGCAGATTTAATCTGGCCTCAAACTTCGAATCGTACTTTTCTTTCCCATTTTTTTCTTCTTAACTCTTAGTTTGGTATATCTCTATTATTATTATTTAAATTTAATTATTTAATAATTAAATTATTATTAATTTATTTAATATATTAATATATTAAATTAAATTATTAATTTAAGCATTACATTTCGATTATTATTAATATATAACCCTGTAAATTTAATTCATGTATTATTTATCTCATCTCATTGTTGAGGTAATTTGAGTGTAAACTTTAATTGAGGCCTATTAATATAATCTAATGAATTGTCCCATCGCGTGGACCTATGTGGATGGGTTTATATTTCAATTATCTATTATCCTCATCAGAGGATATCATTATTCATTGACTGTCACCTTTATTATTATTTATTATCCATTCCGATTTATGTAGTTATGTGTATTTGGTATTCATCATATCTATTCCATTCAGTCTGATTTATTTTATTATTTCATTATTATTTATTATTATACTCTGATCTACAATGAGCTATTATTATTATGTTCATTATTGTATCCCTTATTATATCTCCAGCCAGTAAGTGAATTATTATTCATCTTATATCTGAGTTAGGTTTATTTTTATTATTAATTTATATATATTCCATTAATCTTATTCTTATGTCCATTTCACTCGTAAATTGTGATCTGGATTTAGTAAGGTGTAGTAAGATAAAGAGTTTTCTACAATTATTTGTTGATTTCCGCTTGCTCATATGCATATTTATCCTTTGCAATCATTTATTATTACTTTCTTTTAAAAGTCAATGATTTTATAATATTATTTATTTATTATTCTTTTAATTTTTATTTTATCTACTTATTTTATTATCTATTCAAAAATGAAATGTTCTTATTACTCTTAAGATTTATTAAATTTATTTAAATTATTATTAATTATTATTTTATTCTTCATATTTAAGTTATTAATTTAAATTATATTGATAATGTAATAATATTGAAAGTTATTATATAATATTATTTATTATTATTATTATTATTATTAAATTTATTATATATAATTAATATACTTAATTATTAATTATTATTATATTAATTATTATTATTAATTTAATTACTTTTATATTATATAATTATTATTATTTTATTATTATATCTAATATTAATATATTTATTCTATATTAAATATTTAATCGAATTATTATTATTATTATTATATGATTATTTATATTATCTATTATTATTTAAATTTATTATTTATTTATTCCTTTATTCTCTTTCTTTATAAATATTATTATTATATATTAATTATAAATATTATTTAATAAATGTATTAATTATTATTTATTATTATTATTTATTGTAATTATTTAATTATTATTATCTAAATTTTATTATTATTATCTGACTTATTATTTGATTATTAATTATTATTCATATTACTAATTTATGTATATTACTATTATATTATTATCTGATAATAATTAATGATTATTTATTATATATATTATATATATTCAAAAATCATTAATATTAATTATTACTCTACAATGATGTATTATCTTCATTACTGTATGGTCAAGCTTATCGTATAACGCTTTATTAATCTAAATTATTCATCTATATTTGATAATTGAGTGAGATTTAATGTAGTGTGATTGTATATTCAAGTGGTGTCCTGGTTAATTTTATATCTCATTATTAATATAATTTTTAGTCTATTCGTGAGTTTATTTGGGAGCAGATCCCTCAATCTGATTATAGTGATGAAAATCTACCTGGAGTTTCAAGCTCATTTTGGGAGGTTGGTCTATTAATTCATTATTATTATTGGATATAATAAAATATTAAATTATTTCTGCTGCTGTTATATGAAATTAAATAATTTTAGATTTAAATGTAAAGAATGTATAAATAAATGATTCATTTATTTTACAATATTCAATTTCAATATACTAATTATATATTATTTAACTCTTATAGTGTACACAATGTAATGTAACATTATTCAAATTTTATTGATTATGATTAATATATTATTATTTTGTATTATAGTTAGTTATTATTTGTAAAGTGAATTCATATACGTATTCACTTATTATTCACTTAGTTAGATATCAATTTTCACTATGTGATCATACTGTCGACTGTAATCTAATATTCCTAACGGCTTTTTCTTACTAGGAGGTATGGATTAAAATGCACACTATATATGATCATTTTATAAGGATTTGATGATTTCAGTGAGTAAATTTATTGATAGTGATTAAGTAAATAAATGAGTTATTATTAAATACATAATTGATTGTAATGATTATTAGATATAATAATGTTACCTATCATGTGAGCTTTATTATTCATCTTTAATTAGTGCTAGCGTGTATTCATAAAGTCTAAGAATTTATATATAAGAGATTATTAATTGAGTGTATTTTATTATAAATTATTATATGAGTATATATGAAAGTATTATTAAGATATAAATATTTTGTAAAATAATTAGTTTTTAAGTTATTATTATTCTTTAATTAAACAAGAGAGAGAGAATTAGTATATATGATTATGATGAGAGTATAGTAGATGATTATGTAGTATGAAGTAGTATGAGTATGATTGAAATGTAAGTGTATTGAGTTGAGATAGTATGTAGATTGATTATTGACAGATAATATGACAGGTAATAGTGTAGTGAGATATGAAGTTAGAGAGTATAATTGAGAATTGAATGTAATAGTATAAGTAAGTATGTAGTGTGATTGATATAGAAAATTGAGAGAATATATGTAATATGCGATTACGCAGTTTTTATATATTATATAATTGAGTATGGTAATTATTATTGAGATGTTGATTACTGTAAATATTATATTAGTTATTATATTATTATTATTCAATTTATTCCTCAATTTAGATTAATAATTAATCTATATTAATGTTTAGTTTATGTACATATAATCCTCAGTCTATCGTTGGATGTACTCTAATTAATTATTCGATCTACTTAGTAAAGTGAAAATATAATCATTTATCTCATCATAATTATTAAATATGATGTGCGATTCAACTTCTAGTCTATGTGATGTTGTATGTGTATTTCTATATAATTTTTAACTTCATTATTCATTTTATAATTCGTGTAACTCTTGAGGTGTCACTCTTATTATTTTTATTCTTCATTTTGATTATTATTTTCATATTAAAATTTTCTAAATCAGAGAATCTGAGATGCTCATGTCTACTCTTAGCTTATTTATTAATTATCTCATGTTGTATTATTTGATTTAATTATCAAATTATTATATTTAATTTAATGACTTTATTTATAATTATTCTGAGCTTTACCATTTCTTATTCTAATCTTTTATTATGTGATTGATTCATATCACACATATCTGAATTGAGGTTTATGGGATACCGATGTATTAGTAATTGTTCACTCTACGAGTTTACTTGAAATACTAACAATCCGGTAAACTATTTAGTGATTGAATCACTTCAGCTATGTTGTCTGCAAATTGTACATTGAAATCAGAAATATATATCCTGCAGAAGTAGCAAATAATATAAACATATCTATCTCACTCTGTGACCTATATATTATTTTTATTCATCTCCCTATTGATCTCAGTTATGGTTGCGCTCACTGTGGACTTCTACGATGTCGCTGAGTGTAGATGAATCTAGATATTAAGGTCGAGAGCATTTTATATTTCACTTATTCAATTATTGAATTGATTATTATTCCATCATTCTCAATTCACACTCATATAAAATGTATAATAGAGTGATTTACTAATATTATGCTAGCTTTATTAAAGCTCTTTCACTGTGATTATTTACTAACAACTTTTATTTTTGGCTCATTTATTAAATTTATATTATTTACTCTACTTAATAAATTATATTATTAACCTATTATATTAATTATTATTAATTATTATTTATTATTATTTATTAGATTATTTTCAAATTAAAATTATGAAATTTATTATTATTAATTACTCTTTTATTATAAAATTCCATTGTGCTCATTTTTAATATTTATCATAATAATAAGCTGTTATTTTAATAGATAATATTTATAAATAATAAAAATTTTTCGACTTTTTTTATTAATTTTAACGAATTGTTTTATGAAAAAAATTTATATTATGAATATGTAACATAGAAAAAAAAAAAGAAACAACATATTATAATTTATTTCAGAATCTTTTTTGCGTAATTTTTCATATCAATTATATCTTTAAGAAAACGTTTTTTTTTAAATAAACTATCAATAATCTATAGTATAAACTCAAAACACTCAAAAAGTGACGAATATGCACTTTGTGGACCTTTTGTAAAAAGCTGCTCTACTTACGCACTCCTCCCTCATCGAAAACATCTGACGACGCACGACTCGTATTCATCATCACTCACCTCTTCTCATCTCTCTGCAAATTCTATGTTGATACTCTCTCAATATCTCTCATCTCGTACTCCATCTCTCCTCTCTCTCTCACCTGTCATACGTCTTCTTCTTTCTCTTCTTACCTTTTACTTAAACTTCTCTCTCCTCTCTCTCTCCTCGTCTCAGCTCTCTATCTCCTCCTATCTCTCTTTCTGTTCACTTTATTATTACGTTCCATTGGTAGTTTTTACTATCTCTCTCTTCTCTCTTATACTCTTATACTCTATTCGGATATCTTCATCTAATTATTAATATTAATATATCGTAATTACTGGTGATTATATTGTATCACTCTCCTTATAACTATTACTATTACATCTATATTACTACATTCTAATACTTAATTACCTAATACTCATATTTATTACTATCATACCTATACTCATATCTATTCTAATCTATCTATTCTATCTATCTTAATATATCTATCATATACTATTAATCTATTAATATATATATTTATTTATCTAACTATCTAATCTATCTATCTATCTTCATATTTGCGTGGATCAAGATCATGAATGCATCTCAACTCTTCTAATCTTATCTATCTGATATAGAGTCCTAATGCGTTAAATTCTAGTGCGTATTAGCCAATAGTTGAAATAATACGTTAGATCAGTGAATTGCGTTTATATACATATCTCATCGATGCACTAGGTACTATCTATCCTAATCTAATTGAAATTTACTATCTAGTGGTTGAAATCTAGTAATCCAAAGAATTGCGACTTGTGCGATAATTTTGTGGCTCTGTCTTGGATTTGGAAGCTTGTGGAAATAAAGCGTCTTGATCAGGAGGTATATTCATTATGTTCCTCCTACAGGGATTGGACTTGGGAGAAGCGGTAAATAGTACAGTCAATCTGAGGGATCAAGGGTAGTAAATAGAGGTGATATCTCAGTACATGAATCTATATAGGGCGATTAGTCCTTTCTCACTTGTTGTGAGTGCAATTTGCTATGTGAAAGGGGTATATGTCTCGGTATTTTTTGGTTCGAAAGAGTGCGGTCCGTAGTGACTTCGTGCGAGTGTAATAATTTTGACTAGATCTGGTTCTTATTACACTGGCGCTCGTTAGGAAGTTTGTATCCGGATGTGTGTGATCAAATCTTTTACCATTGGAAAGAAGATGAGAAAATGAGGGAGAAGTAGAATAAAATTGTATTTTTAGGTTTTATGGTTTGGCAACAGGCGTATGACAGGTTAAAGGAAGTTATGGCGCAGGTGTTAGTGGATATATGGGTTTTGGTGGTAGGCTTCTGATGAATGAAATCAAAAGTATATAATTTGTCAGTTTGAATAAATGGTGTCATATAGGTCTATTGATATTATTATTAGCGGAGTGAGACAGGGTTTGGTTATGTCTCCTTGGTTTATTCCTCAATTTGTATATGGATAGGAGTTTTAGAAGAATTCGAGTGGGATGGGCATGTAAATGGTTGTTAGAAGGTGGAGAATGTGAGATGAGTGGAGATGCCCGACTACCTATTATACTGCGGATTGATTTGGTTCCTGTTGGTGAATCTGAAGAGAGTTTGAGAAGGATTGTAAAGAGATTTGTTCCAAGTGTGGTAAAGGAGGGGTTGAAAGTAATCGTATATATAGGTTATGGTTGTGAGTGAGGACACGAAAACCGACTCGCGTTAGTGTGCTTTTTATTCGTCGCTTTTTTCTGAAACTCGCACTAGATGTGGAGAGGTTAATGTAAGACTGTGAGCGCAGCTGGAAAACGTGTTAGTTTAAAAAATATTTAGGGTATACTGCTGGATGAAAGGGGAACGGACGATGCAGAGTTGTAGTAGAAAAGTTTGTGAATGGCAGAGTTTGCTGGTGCAATTAAAAATGTTGGTGAATGTAAGTGGACTAAGTCGTCTGTAGTGTGCTAGGGTTTTACATATGAGGGTATGTTGGTTACGTTGTTATTGTAATATCGGTAGTGATGACTATGGCTGGAATAAGGAAGTATGAGATCTAAAGTTTCAATGTGTTCAATGGACAATTCTTAGGGGTGTGCTAGTGTGAGAAGAAATTGATAAGTGAGGAATGAGCACGTATTAGTGAGTTTTGTTGTTGTGAAGGAAGAGGTCAAATGAAGAGAATAAATGAAAGTATGTTTGAGATGGTTTGGTCGATGAATGGAAACGATGAATGATAGTCGGTTGGTTAACGGATGTATAAGTGGCGAGTTGTGTTGGGAACCGAACCGGCTGGGACCGAAGACAAAGTTTGCTTGAGTCAGTAAGCTTAAAGTGTTGAAGGAGAGAAATGTGAGTTTGGTAGAGAGGCGAGGAGAAAGTGTCTAACAGGAGTGAATAGGCGGGGGATTGCTGGAGGGGTATATGGTTTTGTGGCCCACCGCTGGGCCAAGGGATTGAAATCCCTTGACATTGACGATCTACCAATGGAGGGCCATCGCTGTCCAATGAAGCTTCTAGGTGGATTCTTCTTAACGTGCGGATGATTCCACTATTTAATGGTACTCGAGGGGGCGGTAAGATGCTGGGCCTTTTTCCTTTTATTCGACTTGTGTCTGTTCCTTTCAAACTGCTTTTCTTTTCCGATGCCGCGTCGCACGACATACTTCCTATTTCTGAAGAAATATGAGGAAAGATAAGAAGAAGAAGAATATTTAGACACCTCTATTTCATCAAATCTCAATAGCCTTCTTCGCCAAAGCTTTCCTGAATGACTTTCTTAGACTGCAAAACAAAAAACATTCTCTTCCCTTTTTAAAATTGTTTCTTTCTTCGGAAGAGATAACCCTCTGTTTTACAAGTCTTCCAGGTTTTAGCACGTTTGAAACTTAACAAATAACTTCAAAACCAGTAATGGCTTTCTGAACATCGGTGACCACTCGTTATTGACACTTTAAAAGGGACTCTGTAAAAAAATGATATTCATGTCCGGGTTTTCTTTTTTTTTAAATGTCTCAATAATAGACACAGAGCTGTTCGCTTGTACGTTTGTTGATTCTAGTGAGGTTGATTTGCAGTCCTTGGTGTTCGAAGGTTGGGCGGAATAACTATAATAATAAATCATAATAATAAT